>JAPYZI010001047.1:0-37103 GCA_030523105.1 Ophioninae sp. A BG-2022a | reverse complement strand
AGTAGCATCATTTCATCATTTCAATAAGCTGCAGGACGATTGGCGAAGCCTGATAGACAGCGGCTTAGATCGTACAGTATCGGATTATAAGATCGGTAAAAGATTCCCAACGAGATACTTTTTACGGAAGAACTTATGGAACTACACCGTATTGCAAAAAATTTACTTAAAGTGAGCTCTTACTAAGTAGCTCACGTCGTATAAAGTCATTGAGCATCGCGTTCGGATTGATTTGCATCAGAGCGATTGTTTCGAAATAACCAGTGTTAAGATGATCCAATTTATATATGTAGATACGCTTAATGTTCGCAATTAAAGCAAGCCGATTCAGGATTTTACTTTGGGCATTATTGCTCAACGTGGAAATAAGTATGTCGAAAGCAACAAATTGTCGATTAACAAAAGATTCGTCTTTTCTTTATTGTCCATTAACTTATAGGTATTATTCTTCGTTTATGTTTATTCCTTTTAAATATCTAAACATTCTCTCGCACGAACGACGCATATTTACAAAACAAACCGAGAAACGTCGCATTTTTATAATAATTATTTACAGCATGCATCATTTGGTAGCGCTCATTTTGTTCATCACGAACTCTCTCGCTTTAATTAAGTCAAGATTCATCCAAGATCCGATATCGTCGATACCTTTTCCGCATTTCAGCCGTGACGATATTTTGTGAAACGCGTCGAAGATTCGAAGTTTCGCCGTTCATTTTTTGCATCTAAGAATAGTAAAAGCTTCGTTTCAGCTCCGTGAATTGACTCAGCTCGAAAGAAGGAAAAAAACAGAAAAATAAAATGGCAGTAGCGGAAATGCTCGAACGAATCACTCGTCATTGAAACGGAAAGTTCACTTCCGATAAGCGTCAATCTCTTCGCCTTGAATATCGTCGGATAAACTTCGTAACGTGTTTTGTTACGTGAACGAATTTTCATCGCGTTAAATTCTGATAGAAGTAAATAAATTTGTGCAACGTATATCAATGTCGGATTCGAGAGCTGGCTTCAAGCATTTAGAAGTGACGAATTGTTTCGTTTTCTTTTTCTTCTTTTCAGCGAAATCGTAGCTGCGCGGAGTTCTTCTTTACAAAAATCTGTGCGCCGATAATGAACTTGCGAGTGTTTCTTCTTCTTAAATAACGAAAAAAGAACAAGAAATATCACGGGTCAAGGTGCACATTAAATGAACGTTAAAAATATTTTTTTATTTTGGGACGGTCGACTAACGAGTTACTTCCATAATGGGTCTTTCCGAGGGATTGGCACTTGCTATTTTACGGCTATATATACATAGCCATATATACAAATGATATTACGTCAGATTTGTATACACTCGTTTTGCAAGTACTCAGAGGATATATATTCTTACATATATGTATATATATATATATATCTCACGAAATTTGTACAATAAGTATGTTCGAGGTTCTCGTTTTTTTTCCTTGTCCCTCCGCTTTCTTTTCAATGTATAAGTTGAACGTAAGTGGCCGGAAAAATGCCGGTTCTTCCGGCGCATTCACCGATCCACCAACCGTCGGCTTGTTTCGCGTGTATCGTTATGAGATCACCAGGCGAGAGGCTAAGCTCGTCGTTCAAATTCGCCGAGTATTGATAAATCGCTCTGCACTGTTCGATTATGTCAGGTTTGTCGGTCATATCGGTTATCTCCACTTCTTGATTGTTGTTGTCCTCCGACTGACTGCTAAATTCGTCAAAATCACTGAAGTCCTCCTCGTCAGGAGGATTTTCAGAATTTCCATCGCCCGCGGTTCTGTCGACCCAATCGCGTCTCTCGGTATCAGTATCCTTGGTCAGATGGATCTCGAGCTCGTCTTGTACTTCCGGAAACTCGAAGGACTCGTTTTTCGCCCAAGCTGGAACCTGCAATTTCCGTTTTTATATTATTTTTATTATTTGTATAATTTAGCTTTTACTTTCCGTTGAAGTTGAGAACCGAAAGGAGATGGGCATTTTTTAACCAGGAAATTTAACTTTTATCGATCGTCTTCAAGATTAGAAAAAAAGTATCGTCTATCTCGATCTTCTCGGAACATTTATAAAATCCTCACCTTGAGGACACTTTGTTGCAATCCCTGCTTGTCACGGGAGACCAATATGTGTTCCGCCAAGGGATGCTTTCCTCTCTTGCCACCCTCTATCTCTGCGAGGGTGCCGCCGACTTTGTACTTTGCCGCTTCCAGAAAGGTCAGCATCGATCTCATCTGCAACAACAAAGTCGGAAACGAAATCACTAGCGTCTTCGGAAAAATATCCGGCCGGGAAGAAAAACAATTTACAATATTTTAAGTGATTTTCATCGACCAGCAAAAAAAAAAGGAATCTTGATGAACTTTTGCCGGAACAAATGACAATGTTTCTTCAGGAAATTCTGAGAAATTCTGAGTAGACAGCCGTTCAATCGGTTTGACATTGCTTGATAATATACAGATAACCAATTGCGTTTTTGCCATACGACAAATAGTTTATTTGAGAACCAACGACGGATAATAATCCCGATCGCCTTTTATCAGATAAAACAAGGAGCGAGGAATAATAAGCGAAGGAAACGTTCGGTGTTGTATTGTCGGAGAAGAATCAATGGAATCTGTAACGTATAGATATATTTATTAGCATTTCACAACTTACGTGATGCAATTTCTCCGTCACGTTCTGTGTGCTCTCGTCAGCTGCAAATGCCGGTGTCTGGATGAAAGCACGATGCAACGTCTCCAGGCCTTCTCTGCCTCGCCTTTCTCTCTCGAGATCTTGCCTTATCAGGTGCAATACCCTGACGAGTGATTGCTTCCGGCGTTCTCGATTCATAGCGAGGGTTACGTGCTCGGCATAAAAATCCGGCAACAACTGATCGACGTTCGAACCGTCGTTGCTCTCCAATCTTCGTATAACGTTTTTCAGGATATCGAGGTCTTGAGAAACACTGCAGCCTCGAACAGGCGAGGATAAGCGATCGGCGCTCTAAAATTAAATTCCCATTGTTAACAATAACACGTTGTATCAGATATCAAAATGTTTTGCAAATTAAAAGAGTCCGAAAGAAGAATATCCTACTTCGGTGATCGTATTGAACTTTTTATCTGATAGCTAGTGATTCATCATCATTGCTAAACACTGTCTTCAGCAAGCTCGAATCATACCGGGTTTAAGTGCAATCAACTTGTAATACATTCGATATAGTCCGCGCAAAAATGCACGAACGAGGAACTCGAGTGGTAAGATTTCAACGTCTGCTTGGACATTAACCAAGTCACCGAAATCTATAATTGAAAGCTCAATTTTTTACGGTTTCAGAGCCAGCAATCAATATCATTTGCCCATGAAACGGATTATGAAATGAGGCTCTGAAGATGCTCTGGCGTATGCGCATGACGGATCGTTCCAAACTCGTCATCTTGAAACTGATTTATCGGTGATGTATTTCACGACTTGGCAAAACCTTCCGGCTAATTTAACAACTTGGTAACAAATAAACCAAGTACAATAAATTCGGTATAACTTTGCAAGAACATAAATTATACTGAATGTATTCTACTTTCTTTATTTGTTACTAAGCCGATAAATTACCCTAAACGTTTTCCAAGTCATGAAATACATCACCAATCAATCAGTGGCTTATTTATATCATTTTTGTTATTCTTATTGTTAATATTACATTTTTCTTATGTTTAATCATGACTTTCACCACATTATTATCATGAATAATAATACAAGATAAAAAAATAATACAAAATATATACAAAGAAATAAAAATTGCTATAATAATAATAATAATAATAATAATAATAATAGTACAATAATAATAATAATGCGGTGAAAATAATGATTAAATACGATAAACATATAATAGTAACAATAAGAATAACAAAAATGATCTAAGCCATGAAAGAGAGAGAGAGAGAGAGAGAGAGAGAGAGAGAGAAGGGAACAAATTGGAGAAAGCAAGTAAGAAAATAAATAGGGAAGTACGAACCTGCTGTAGCTTCGGAGCGAATGCCTGCAAATGCGCGAGATAGACATTGGCGAGGTCCTTCAAGGCGCTGAGTCTCTCCTCCTCGAGTAACTCCATCTGCTTGGCTCCCTTTCTCACCGTGCTCTCGTACTCGAGCCTCGCTCTTTCGGCTCTCACGCTCACGGTGTAAAACTCTGTGTCCGCCCTGCGTGACGAGTCCTCGGCCTTTCGTCTTCTCGTCTCGAGTTTGTTGACCTCCTTCTCCGTCATTTGATGGCTGGAGGTTTTGTTGTTGTTCTGTTGGCTCTGGCTTATCGATTGTATCCTCGCGAGGTCTTGGAGCCTCTCGTTTTCACGAGCACAGGAGAAGCTTTGCTTCTTGCTCTTGGCCGCGATGCCGCGCCATTCCTGCAACGATTTCGACGCTTTGTCGACCGAGCTCTCGATCACTTTCCTCGATCTTCCTTGCGCCTCGGCGACCCCAACCTGTAATGAGTCGCGAGATTTCCAGATGATTCGTCGTGGACGAAGTGAAACTTCGGGTCAGTTCGAGCGTGAGACGGTAGGTGGCGCGAGCTACCGCTACATTCCGCATACACACGGAACAATTCGGAGATTAGCGCCACGCCGGAATACGCGGGAATTAAACTTCACGAGTGTCGTGCGAGATTTGCTCGAAATAGTCAACAATTACGCACTAATCTTTGACTTTTTATCTGCATCATTTCCATCACGGCTTTAGCATGACAATACAATCTACTTTTTTTTGTCATTAATTCAAGAAATTAGACGAGAAATCACATTTTAGCCGGAAACTGAATCAGAAGAGAATGTGTTGCTATAAAAAAAAAATATATTGTATTACTACGACTTCAGCATGGTAATAAAATCAATGCAGCAGTTCGTATATCAATTTTACATTGCCTGATGGAATTTCCTCAAAATCTGAAAGGTCATTTAAGAAATCCCTGCGTACCTACTGTCCTGTTCTGCTCTATCGAGATCGTCCCATTCAGTGTAAACAGCAATCGTGAGAAATCACAGGGGGGGGGGAGAAGGATTGTTATTATTTACCCTTAATGGTTTGGCGAGTTGTTCGCTGAGGGCGACACCCCAGACTCTGTGTGCTTCGGCAGCTGCCTCCATTTCTTCGCCAATGCTTCTCCATGCTTCCGTCACACCACCGCTACTATTCCCACCTGCATTGTAGATGTTACGATAAAAGTACAAACGTTTCATGATCCGCTAATTAGCGGTAATTACAGATGAGGCGGATTCGACCTCGATTTATAAATTTTGCAGGAATGCTCCCTACCTTGATCCTTGGTACACGCTTTCGTCAGCTTGCAACTGAGCTTGCTGAGACCCTTGGAGTACGAGGCTTCAAGTTCAGCCCTTAAAGATCCCGAAAAGCGCAAAAAATATTAGAAATATGTTTTAACAATAACAACAACAACAACAACAACAACAACAACAACAACAACAACAACAACAACAATAATAATAATAATAATTACAATAATTAATAATTATTAATTATATTAATTAAATTAATAATTATTAAAACTCTTAACAAATAAAAATGAAATCAATAAAATTCTTAATAATTAAAAAATAATAATCAAATCCTCAATAATAATGATATAATTTCAATAGTTAGTTTAATAGTAAAAAAGAATATATTTCTCATAGTAATTATTTTTGTATTTATCTAAGTGGCAGTAAAAAGAAATTTGCCAAGGAATCATGAAGCAGGCTCACCTCTCGTGTAAAATAGCGGCGAGCTCTTTGCAAAAGTCACCGCCCTGTTTGACGTACCGTCGAACGTCATCGAATCCGCCGGGACCTCCCTGAAAGAACAAGAAAAGAAAAAAAGACGTAGAAATTTGTTTTTTCTTTAATCGCGTGACTTTTCTCGATGGAAGATTTGGCGGTTTATATGTAATATACGCGGCATAAATAATTAGCAGCCGCGATGCAGACTCACTGCAAAGAGATTTGCAATATCGATATCGAGCAATGATTGACAGCTGCGACCGATAAAGCGCGCTATTCGTCTCGATCTTTTTTGTCTCATTGTTGTCTATTTTGGTGTTTCATTAGTTTTTTTTTTTTTTTACGTCTTCGATGTTGTATCATTGCATCCTATCGCTTAATCGTTCAATTTTTATTTCGCGCTTTGAACTTCGTCACTTTCATAACCGCTGAAATTTCGCTGTTTCACCGTTTTGAAGTTTGAAACTACGAGCGCGCTTGACGATGCACGAAATTCAACATTTCTAAAGTTCAAGTTCGCTAATTATGGGGACTCGTTAGTCCTAACAATTCCCGCACTAATTGCACTTTTTCCAGGACTCGAACGCGCCCTTTTTCCACTCGCTGATCACGTCTGTTACCCTCATCGAAATCATTTTTTACAATTCTATGTTAAAAGTGAAACTTCCTTTTTATCTGCCTCGAAAGTGAAAGTACTTCGTATAATGATCACCAAAACGAAAAACCCTAGAAGAGTCGAGTGAAAATGCAACAATTGGGTTGATGAACAACGACAATGAACTTTTCAGGAAGAACGATCGCAAAAAAGACCAATCGCCGGTTTCCCGGTGCACCGGACAACTGATTCTATTTTAGCTACGACGAAATAAAAGTAACGTTTATCTCTTCTGTATGACAACGCTGATAATCCGATAAGGACGATAAGAAAAACGTGAAAAAGGCGATCGATTAACGGAAATGACATTCGTTCTTTATTTTTACAGGGATGAATGATTAGTCACTCGAAATTTCGATAATCAAGTGGGATCGATTCGTTATGATAAATTCTCCTTTCACGTAATTCACGAAAATTCGAAAACTTTCATTGTTCAATCAGTAATGATGAGGCTGATAATTATCGACCTACAATGAGGCAGCGGAGAACAAAATTGATAAAAAGCTTCCTGTCTTCATTTTAGGTATATATCTGTATAAATCAACGAGGAAATGAGAAATATATATCTTTACAATTGATTTGTAAAAACCTCAACGATACGGTAGTATACGTTAATGAAACGGACAGAAAAATTCACATTTTTTATTTCCTCAATTTTATCGTAACCGACAAATTAAAATCCGGATTACAAAAACGTATCTACATTTCCAAACGAATTCAAATAACTTTCGTTCAAACTTCATCGTTACAACCGTCAATTAGTGATTACAGAAAACCTATGAAAACATATTCCGCACGTAATTAAATAAAAAATATTTTAAAAACCAACGAATAAATGGGAATTGACTTAGCACCTGAAAAATCGCTAATAGTTGTGACCGCAAAAATGAATTGGTACATTCGAGCGATTGTTGTTTCTGATCGTCGTTTGATAATATTGATTTTCAATTTATGAAAATACGTTGGAATCTCGTAAAAAGTTGTAATTAACGGAATTTGGGTTCGCCTAATTCTCGTACTGTCACTTCGTGGCGAATCGAAGGCTGGCGTTCTTTTTTTTTTTTTTGCTGTAGGTTCGCGTTGCGACATCGTCGTTGTATACATTTGAGATTAGCAGGGATCGGGTTTCCTCTGAAACAAACGAATTCATTGCGACTGCAAACAGGAGTGTGGGATTGTACCGCAGTGACGATGCATTTCCGTGTGCCTTTCACCTTGACTATTCAAGTGTGGCAAACATCGCGAAAAGTAATGGAAACATTCGTCGTCAGTTTGAATAAATAGTGTTTCGGAGGGCACAGTTGACATTTAAGTTTTATCAATTTTTTGCATCGCGATCCATCGATCAGCCCACCTGATAGTATGATTTATTTGTCACTACGTTGCGAACCGACTTTTCGTCGAATTGCATAACCGGGATAGTCTACATGCACATACACCAACGTGGCTTGATCCCGTTTCCGAAAAAAAAATTGTATTTGAATACTGGAAACGCGATATCAACGAATTTTTTTGAATTTCTTTGAACCGGCAGAGCCCAAACAAGAGACCGGTCGAACGAGTAAATCAAACGTTGCAAAAAATGGATTCGCTTTATTCAAACGGCAATGTAAGCTCGTTGGTTCGATTTGATCAGCGATTTTTAAAACGGCCCAAACTCGAACTCCGATCAAAAGTTCGTTACGACGTTGAAGTTTCTATCTTTGTAACGCAAATCCTCTCTGAATTCCATTTGACGGATTCGAGCCACAAAAATCGTGGGAACTATTTTCAGGACTCCAATTCAACGATCAACAATCTAAATTCGCGAAGTTTCCGAAAGAATCGATTTTTGATAATAACGATAGTAGGGAGTCGAAAATAATTCAGAAGCAGACTGATTTTTCCGCTTTCATTATGAATTTCATTTTTTCGGTTCGTAATTTCAAACCAAACTTACGCCCGAGATAATTGAATTGAAAATTACATAGAAACACAAGTGGATCAGGGACGCGAGATCACTTAAAATTCCAATGAGAGAAATGAAAAAAAGGAAAAAAAAAAAAAAGAAAATATAGGTACTGATTCGGGTCATCGTTGGTTGCGGAACGTTTTCTACTTTTTCTTTTATTCCACGGTAGAAATAATAGTTAGAATCGAGGTTCCACTGTGCGGACGCCTAGACGAGGATCATCATATATATTTTTGTAATCTCACGTTTTTTGCGGTTTTTACAGTGGCTGGTGGAGTCAAGCGGCGAGTAAAACTCGACGATTATAGGAACGACTGTGATTGTCGCTGTTTGCCAATAGCCGTGCAAAAATGGCGTTCGAAACGAGCGTTATTCGAGCATGACTCGCTCTCCTAGCTTCACCGTATTCAGTGACATGCATAATTCTCGAGCTGCCAAGCCGAACCGATAAGATACGATTTTTCCAAATCGATATATTTCCCCGTTCAACTCGCGCTCGAGTGGTGGTTCATTTTTGATTCTCATACAGTTGCGTACGCCGAGAAGCCCGACGAACAACGAATTCGAAAAAGTGAAAGTTCCGCCGATACTTTTTTTTCGATCCTTGGCTTTCCCGGGTCTTCTTCGTAACCGTTTAAGAATCGATTAGTTTCATTGAGATATCGCGAAATCCAAAAACTCGATTCGTATGCGAAGCTCGTCCGCAAAGAGCGAGAGTTCCACGCTGTTCCGTACAAGGACTTTCTACAGAGCTTATAAATACCCGGCAGATGGAAGGCCACAGTCTTCTCTTCACCTTTGCGAAACTTGGAATCCTTGCACGAAAACGGACGCTAAGAAATTTCGCTACGTGTGGAGTACGAGCTGGGGGAATACGGTCGATGGTAGAATTAGCAATGTCAAAAGTAGGGAATATTAGGCTGTCAGACTGACAGTGTTAGTACATACAAAAATCAACAAAATTTGTGTTATTAATTATTAGCTTGAATTAATAAACTGGGGACATGGTTTGCCCCTGAAGAACTTCTCATTGCACATTCCTAATGTGTAAAGCAGATAGCAACAGTTTCCCTGTACATTCCGAATGAAACGTGTCTTCGCGTCAAATTTCTTGAATTAATGACAAAAAAAAAGTAGATTGTATTACCATGCTGAAGCCGTAATGGAAATGGTGGAAAATAAAAAGGTTGGCTACTTTCACGACTAGGAGGAGAGAAGAGCCGCTCAGTCATATTCAAAACGCACATTTTGCCTCTTTGATCGTTTCGTTCCTCCACACGTTTCAAGAAATCCGTGGTTTTCTACGATTAGTATTTAATTCTTGACAATTCCGAGCAAATCGCGCACGAAATTCGTGAAGTTCCCGAAGTTTAGTTCCCGCGAATTCCGGTGTGGCGCTCGTCTCCGATTCCGCGAGTATGTAAGTACGTGGCCGTTCTCACGCTGAAGGCCCGTCGAGACCTTCGGCAAACGAGCGACAGTGTTGTCGACCGGTAGATAGTTCCATCTTAAGGACACGTTTGATCCACATAACCTAACGAATATTCGATACCCCTTATTTCATAGCTATTTACATGTTTTTGGTAAAACCGAGCATAAGACTCTGTAGAATTGATAGAAGCAGCACTTGGTTGTATCATCCAACGTTAAAAATGTTTCGCGTTGGAAGAATCTGGATTAAGGAATTTCAGGTATTTCTTTCGGATTAAACATCACTCGGTACAATCTTCTAATCCACCTCAACGACGAAGAACTTCCTCAATGTCCTTCGACAAGTTAAGGCGTTATCTTAGCGCCAAGTCTGGAATCTGGGGCATTTTGGAATGGCGGAAAGTACCATTCATTGATGAGACAGAACTTTAGTTCCTCGTATTTCCGTTAGAGGCGCCATTGAATATGGGTTTTGCGTGTGTACATGACGTTTTTTTATACACAGGTCTGATAGCAACGGTTCAAGGTGACGGTTGAACGTTTCTCGTTAAAAAAAACTGGCTGGTATCGTGGCATTGTTTCAGCAAAGAGATTGATACGAGCGGCGAAATTACAAGGTACGGTAAATATTTACGATCGTCTAAGAAATCTGAGCCGATGTATAGCTCGTCTCGGTACACAATCGGGCTGTGTGCAGATGGGCAAACGAGGAAAAGACGGAGAAGGATAAAAGATTGGAGAGGGGGGGTGTTGGGAGAAGAAGAAATATTGTTCCCACTTTCTCTGGCTGCTGCACGTTACATGTAAACGTGTATCAATAGCGAATAACCAGAAGGTCGTAGCTTGTGGGAAATCGTCGGTTAATACGAGGGAATTACGTTGATTCGTTTTTCAGCATTTGCAACACGCGTGTAATGATACGAAGCAATGTATCATGTACATGCTACATTTCGTGTTTTCAGCACATGAGACTGCGCACACCTTCAACAGACCCGAGATACTAATTGCACTTGGTGAGATCTCAACCCGTCGGTTTCGTGCTGTTTGAACAGCGGATTATTCGACCTTCCGTCTTGAAAACCGGAACGGATAACGCGTGTGTGTATCTGTGTGTATTTGTAATACAATTATTCGTGAATCCAATGAAATCTTATCAGGCCACGTGATCGGCTACTCGTACGAAATAAAAATTATTTCCAACTGGAGTGTGCAACGCGATGAACAATCTCGTGATCAAATCCCTGATATATCTCCTTATCGGAAAGCTTGCTTTTGGGTTAATCAAATAAACCGCCGAGTATGTCTGCATCCTCCTCATCATCGTCTCCTCTCTCGAAAAATTCGACTCGTTCTTTTTCCCAATGGATGTGATCGCCCTTGTGTTGAAATGTTGAAGCACATCAAAATGTTTCGCTGGTAAAATCGGAAAAATGAATGGGCTTTTGGAAAGCAGAACCGATCGAGCTGACATTTTGCACAAACTCTTCTTTTGATATTTAAAAGGATTCTCTAAAAGAATTTTTGCCGACCAACGATAGTTTTCCAGATATCGATTTTTCAACATGATTTATTTAAATACTTCTTCTAAACAAACCCAAACAAACCTAAACACGCCTAGATAATCTTAATCGGATCAGCGTAATCCCTATGATATTTATAGTTATTTATTTTCTATTCCATTAATTATAATAATTGTATTCATAATATTATCTTTATATATCATATATATATATATAATACAAAGGAAATATAGTAATACAATTAAATTAAATCGTTTTTTATGCTTTTTCTTTTCACATAATTATCGTTATTTTTATTAACAAAAAAGCCAAAGTATTTGTTAACGAAAATGAGGAATTTACATAAACGTTTAGATCCTCGGGAAAAAAAAACCGATAGAAACTGAAACACGGACTCGAATAAAGAAAATATTTTATAAATAAATTGCAACGAAAGAAAAATGATAATCGTGGAAATGCTGCCGTGCAGGCATTCGATACCGATATAAAATACACTTATAATAATATAAAACTTGTTTAACGATCACAGATTTTCTGCTAGCCTTTTACGATCCGTAATAAAAGCGTGAAGTCCAATATTTCTACCACACAATAAAACAAAATAATGAATGTAAACTTTCAGGGAAATGTTGTTCCCGATTGTCGGAAACAATATTTTTGAACATGCCGAATCAATTCAGCGAGACATTTGGAGAAATAAATATCCACGAGCACAGAATGAGAATTTGGAGTCACTTTTCTTTTTAAGTCGGTGTACGATTTATATATACAAATAAGCGTGACACTCCGGTCAAGTTGTAAATCACCGCGTGGCGAGTTGTGTGTACTTTCTTTCGCACTTCATTTTGCGCACCGTATACACGCTCGTGAAATATTAGAATTTCTCCACACGAGGCGTTTCATGCAGAGTGGATCGATCTCGATCGGTTCTTTCGATCTTCAGAAATCGGAAGTAAAATGTTTACTGATAGAAAATTACGAAGTGATATATAAATTTTCAATTCAAATCGAGTTTAAACTCAAATTGAATGTAAATTATTCATTTCAACCGACTTAAATATGAATTAAACTGTAAATTAAATGTGGAATAAAATTTCTCGCTGATACCTGGGAGGGAATATTGAAAAATACACATAAATCTAAATATATGTGTAATATTTATTAATATCGTTCGAATTAAATTTGCACGAAATCAATCCTTAATTAAATTCGAAAGAAAAATCCTAGGAAACAACTCTGAGAAAACATAAAACAAAAATAATAATTGAACTCGAATTCTAGATTAATTTAACATCGATAACGAGATTAGATCGAGCTTCGATTAATTTTAATAAATTAAAGTCAATGTTTTTAAAATAAACTTTAAATAAACTTTTTACTAAATATACCAGCTTCAAGGTTAATCCAAATGAATTTTAACTGCTGATTAATTTTATTTCAAATAATATATTATCAAATGTTTAAAAAACAACAAAAATGAAAAGCGAGTAATGAAACGAACGTAAAACTTTAATTACTTATCTATAATCTATAGTCGAGCATCGTTCTCCTCGTCAAGTGATGAACGAGTACAGATGGGTATATCTACGTTTGACGGTCTCCTTATCTCAAGGGGAATCTCTCAGGACTTTATCGGTCACGGTTGTTTTTGTTTTGAACGATTCTTCCTGGGCAAACGTTTATACGAGTGCATCCTTCACGTGTGCGTTAACTTTAACGTGTCCGCAGTGTATATTGTAAATATATGGCTAGATTGCCCGATCGACGTGTACTACAAGCCGCTTGGAATAAAAGACTCGGTGTATTTTCACCACGCAACTTTCCCACACTTTCCATGCTGCAAACGTGATTAAAGACCGAGAGAGACACACATTGACGAACGCGCGTACTCCTCGCGCCAAATAAATTATTCGTTCAAGGCGAATTACGTTATTACACCAGTATTCTGTTAGCTTCGTCCTAACCTCTTCATACTCCATACGTGTCGTCTTCCATTCTAATATTTCACGCTTCGAGTTCAACGTCTCTGGAATCAAATGATTCGTGAATCGGCCTAACAGTTGTTATTGGCATCGTTAGAACGCGGGGAATTTTTTTTTCTTTAAATTTCCACTATAAAAATCGCCCAAATATATTTTTTGGAACTCGTTATTTATTACGAATTCTAAAGAATGTTTATTTCTTCTTGCATTAAGGACAATTGTCGTTCACGATCTTTTGGAATTTTTTAAATATTTCTTGAAAGTTTCATTAAATCTTCACGGTTGACTGAGTTTTGTTTCTGTTACATTAATTTATATTAAAAATTATGTGGCTTTTTTCGAGATACTAAGATCTTAAGTTTTTCAGTAAAGTTTCAAAAAGCCTTCCCTCCTCCTCTTATCAAACTGAAATTTTAGACAGACCTCGTTTTTATTATTCTAAGAGAAGCCTCAAATGGATTTTTTATTACCAGCGGTAGTTTTCGAAATATCGAGTTTTGAAGTTTTTTGGGTTCGTTCGGGTTTGTTTGGATTTATTTAGGTTTTGTTTGGCGCTTTTGTGGATTACTTAGGTTTTTGTGGACTTATTTAGATTTGTTTGGATTTATTTAGTACAATTTGAGCACAATGAAATAAATAATAATATTCAAAATCTGGCATCGCGAAAACTATCGCTAGTCGCCAAAAATCCTTTTAGGAGTTCTCTCAGAATACCAAAACGAAGGTCTTTGCAAAATTTCAGCACGGTCGGAAGTAGAGTGTTTTCGGAACGTCATAGCTCAGACAGAGTACATTAGATTATATATAATCTGCGTTACAATCATTCGATAATGCTCGTAATTTCACTTGAACGGAAAAAAAAACAGGTCGACACGTTCGGTTGAGTATCGCCACTGAAACATTTTTATATTATATTCACTCATGTGCATCGCATATGCGCACATACGCACACATAAATAAAATATTAACAGTGGGGAAGAACAAGATTTCATCCGGTGTCTTGTTCATTTTCAATCATGAATACGTTCGAGACAAGTTTTCAAAACGGGTTTTCTCGAGCACTGCGATGAAACGTGCTTTGCAGTCTCACTTTTAATCGTGAAACAGAGAGAGTTATAACGGCGCCGCCTCTTCAATAAATTACGAGATTAAATTAGATCTATGCTTCGCGTATTTTCACCTGTAGCACCGAAAATTTACGTTTAATCTCATTGTTATCAATTTTATCTAGTAGGGCTGATTTCCCTCTGGAATAATTGTTCAACAACGTTTAATCAACTGCATATTTTAGGATTATCAAATGTTATTGAAGTTCGTAATTACACCGATATTAAATATTTTTACAAGACAGGATCTCAATCAAAGCTCGGATTTTAGGTAAAAAAGATTGAAGAGAAAACATGTCCAATTAGAAAAATTATTAAAAGCCACAGACGAATGAATTTTATGGCGCTTCCGTCGTTGGAATGCAACGAATTTGTTTTTTCCAATTTTTTTATTCGGTAATTGTGATTTTCGGTTGTGTCTTTGATATTTGTATTTTTATGATTTTTTGAAAATTGTAACGTGACGAATTTTTTTTTTCAATTAGTTATTTCGCGAATTTTTTCAGATTTGTATATTTATGAATTTTCAACTGGAGTTGGGGAAGTGGGAGAAGTGATAATTGCATTTTTTTTTCATTTCAGCATTTACAATGGCACCGAAATTTTCGAAAATATCAATAATGATGTAAAAATAGGACAAATGATGCTAAAACTCATATTTCGACATTGAATTGCGGTGTTAATTAACTTTTATCATCACAATTATCTAAAAGTATATGTTGAAAATTCGTTGCGTATAGATAATTAAAGATTTTTAAAAAATGACAAAAAATTTCTTATTTAATTCTTGTAGATAGACAACATTCGAAAAATCAAAATACAATTTTTGTGACACTCAAAGTTGCAAGATGAAAAGCATTCTTGCTTTTTTCGAACGTTGCCTGATCTCCTCACAGAATGTTCAATTTTTTTGTTGCTGCATTAGAGATAAGAATTGTACACGAAAATAAAGGTGTCTCGTCAAAGGGGGATTACATCGATCCTGTTTCTTCGTTCGTAATTGGATTGTGTCACGAATTACAATTAAACACGATGACACGCCTATCGGTGACGTAAGCGACCGTCGTGTGGAATAATTTAGACTTTTAAATCTGCTATATACAGAGTGTTTAAAAAAAAGTACAACATACTGCAGAGCCAAAATAAAATAGAGTAAATAGAATACCAAAATAGCTGAACAGATATTCATAAAAAACATTCGATTTTCATGTAAGGTCGTATTTTTAAAAAAATCAGAAAATCCCAACAACGAGCAAGATTGTCAATAATCTTATGTAAAATTACTATTTTCATACACTTCACGTTTGTCCAGCTGTTGTATCTAAAGTATCTTAAATAATTTATATTAGCAACAAAAAAATACAAAATTATACATTTTCCTCAGACATTATGCCAATTAATTAAAACATTCGAGATATCTTCAGATACAACAAATACACAAAAATAAATGTATAAAAAGAGCTATTAAAAAAATCTTATTAGCGTTTTTCATAAACTTATTACTGAATATTTATCATACATGAAAAAATCTTCAATAAGTTATTAAATATCTCAAATCATTATTAAATTTTCACAAAACTGTTAAAAACCTAACCGATACAATACTTTTCCAAAAATGTACTTTTCTTTTTTAAATATTCGATTTTAATTGGAAACTATGAACATTTTCTAAAGATACGGTTTGTTATTTCGGTAATTATTTACGAAAGGGAGCATCCAGTACGTATCTTTTTTCTGGACACCCTGTACGAGAAGAGACTGTTTATAGTATACCCATGCACTATATTTATATATATATATACGCGAATGTACAGAAGCCTAAGTGTGGAGATAGTCTGAGAAATTTTCTCAAAGAATATTTTCCTCGTGGCGTAACTCGAGCCAACTAACCGCAGCACGAATCGAATGACCTCTTATGCAGCAACAGTTTTACCTGCAGTTACAACTACTTACATAGTTGTAGGAATATCGTCGTAGAAGGATAAGCAGAGACCACTTCACGATGGTCTCGCGTCGTTGCAAAATATATACGTGCCTAGCGCAATTTCGTAGTCCCAATAGCTCAGCATTGTACGTGTTCGACAAACGGTAAAACCGTTCAATCTGTTGTGCGAATAGTTATCTTCCCATCCCGATGGGAACCGGGGTTTCGCCTATTTGGAATGCTAGCCATTATTCGCCCCATGCGATCCAAATTGATTTATGCGGGTGAATCGAACGATCGATTCTCAAGTTAAGATTCGATCGCCCGAAACTACCAATCCCGATCGTATTATCGCCTCCTTTTCCACCCTAATACGTTCGGCGAAGTTACAGTCGCGTTTCGTTTCAAGCTATAGGAAAGTTCGACTCGATCTCGCATCGAGATCTTAACGATCTTAAACGAGATCTCGAGAGATTCTCGTCGTTACGAGACGAATGAACGTAACACTTTGAGAGATGCAAATTTAGTGACCTCGTCGATTAAGGCGAACGCGAGATGATTCCATGCAGCGCGCGTTCCCGTTACCCAATGACCACCCACGTATGTCCTTCCTAGAGTGTTCACACTCTAACGATCCATATACCTCTTCCGCTCTATTTCTAGCCGCAACCAAGACCCAACGAATAACCGGTAAATTGTTCATCCGCAAAAACCGTAATAACGATTCTCCAGCGATGAATTGTCACGACTGAGATCATCATTTGTTGATCATTGAAGAAAGAAAGCTTTGTCGGCGTGACGAAAAAACTCAATGTACGTTTTCACGATTTTTCCGAACTTCTTAAACTTCGCCCGAATAAAATGAAATTCAAATCTACTCGAAATGAAACGTTCCAGTTGCGATTGCGAGTGAGCGCGTAGTCGCAGCTGGAAACGCGCGTGCGTAACGTGCATAATTTCAAATACACATTGGTGTTAGATCGATCGATACGGTTGTACCGATTGATACGGTTATTAAAACAGCAATGGATCATCATGATCAGGAAAGCGTGCGCGAAAAGACGTACGCGCGTGTGTATTCGAATGTACGCCCGTTTAGATCGTATCAACGGAAACGAGAAAAGTGAGATGTAGTTTTGCATTATGGAGCGGATAGAGTGAGAGTCGCGGTCGATTTTTAGCTACCTCTTCAGACTCGTGCTGTTGAAGGAGATGAGTGGAAGCCATTAACCCCCTGATTGACCCGAGCATTCTCCTCTTAATCAGACCACCTTTCCCAACGTGGTCTCTCGTCGTCATCCGTTCGCTGTCTCTCCGAGCATCCGTCTCGTTCGTTTCGTCCTCATTGATCTCCTCGTTGCACAATTTGTCGTCGCTGAACGATATCGGAGTTAATTTCATTTCCATCCTCCCCCTCATCGCGCTGTCCGTTCTCAACGTTTTTATCGACTTGCACGTAGCCGTTTCGCCGTCCGTAGTTACGTTCGGTGACGAAGACGATTCATTTATCATCACGCGATCGTTTTTCCGCTTCTCTTCCTCATCCTCGTTTTCCTCGGGTTCCAGAGCAAAACCGTCGCCAGCGTCGACTTTCAAAAGACGCGGGGACCATTCCAGTCTTTCGGAATCTGATACGTTCCCTTCCTCCGATACCGATGACAATCCAAATTCTTCCACGCACGTAACAGAACCGAGCTCCCTGGTTCTGGCTTCCACCAAGTCGTAAGAGCCGCTTCGACTACCCAGGGAAGAGTTCTCGAACTTACCACTGCGATTGACACCAACTGCTTGCATCCTGGCGTGCCTAGTGACAACTTCTCCCAACCGTGATTTCTCCTCCCGCAGCCAACTTCGCATTTTTCCCCAGGCTTTGCCCAAACGTCGATTGCGCTTCGGATTTTTGTGCTCCTCGTCGTTATCCGTGTCAAGATTTCCCGAGCTACCCTGGCACTCAGGATCCGAATAGTAGGCTGATGTATCTTTCGTTCCATCACACTCCACGCTCTCGATTCTCCCCACACTTCTACCCGATCTCAACGAGCCAAACAGCCTTTTGCCCTGACCTCTCGGACGATTCGATCCTCCGGGACTCGGTTCGGAATCCTTTTCATTCTCAAACGCAGATACGTTGATAACAGGATGAGAAAGTACAAAAGGTAGATCCCTCGCAGCCATGGGTGAATCGTACAATCTGTCTTCACGGTTTGCCTCATTCGCAACGTTCGAGCAGCTTGATCCGAAGGATTTCTTCAGCATTGTATCATCGTTCGAGTTATCGGGAAGCCTGGAACGTTTGGTTGGTAAACTAGGTTTGTGTTTTTTTGGGAAATCGTAGAGTTGATCCTCCACTGGCACATCTACAGCTTCGTCAATTCCCAATTTTTTTCTTTCCATTGGTTCTGCGTTCAGTTTTATCCCAGCTTTATCAAGCTCGTCGCAACTTCCACCAGTCACTGTATCCCGTGCACCACCATCGACGACTTTATTCGATCCTCTCTTCGGGAAGTCATATAATTCTTCTCCGATGGTTTGCCCGGGTAACTCATCGAGGCTCGTTCGAACCGCGTCATCATCGTCGATCGGTATATCTCTGACGAAAGGTCGATGATTCTCCTCGTTCCGCAGAAAGCTGAAGCTTATAGTTGGCACGCCATCGTCATCGGTGTTGATCGTGGTTCTCGCTGTTAGCTCGACGCTCGAGCTATGACGTCTGGTTCCACCGGCGCTCTTTCGTCGTCTTCTTCTTCTTCTCCTCTCTACGCCGATGCTCCCATTGGAATCGTCATCCGATTCCTCGTAATCTCTATGCTCGATAGGATCTTCGAACTCCGTAGGATTCCTCGAATTTGTCGACACGGTGTTGACGTTCAGTTCACTCGTGCAAATCTTGCTCAAACTGTTGAGGGCTGCTTCAACGTTGTTCTGATAGAGGGCCTCGTCGTTCATCGGACTTCTCGACTCGTTCCGGTCATCGGCAGACGTCACGAAAGTTCCGTCAGAGATGACAGAGACGGAGCCTGATATCGGTTCTTTCGGCGAATGTGTCCGCTTCTGTCCTTTAACGTCCGGTATCTCGTGATCATCGTCGAGGTTCGACTGACTTCGGAAATCATCGAGGAACGTTCGACGCAACGAAGCTATAGTTTCGATACCGGAATCCTTGCTGTACCTTCGATCGTAGTTCTTCGGTGATTTAACTCGGGAAGTTTGACGAGTCGCGGAGGATTTCCCTGCGTTATCCTCGGGTCTCGCATCCATGTTATCCTCGTTGAATTTTCGGCCGTGTATTATAACAGGGATCGGTACGTCGTACCAGGTTGCTCGAGAGTTATTGTTGCCACCGTCGTTACCACTGCCAGTTGAGTTAGCGGTAACAGGCGCAGTACCGCTCGTCATCAAGTTTCTCGATGACAGTAGCGACGTCCACGCCTGTTTGACCTCTTTCATTTTACTCCGCGAATCGCGCGATGATAATCCCGCTGCGGTTGGTCACCCCCATTCACCGCGATCATCACGAACTCATCTTCATCATGGAAACCCCACTTCCGAATAATTCGATTCGATCTTATTTATTTATTTATTTATTTATTTTTTTTTAGTTGAATCTTGGACCAACCCGTTGCGCCAAATGGAATCGAGCAGGCTATAATGGAATTACAGACCACTTTGGTACATATGTACCTGTATATACCGAGTAATCGCGGTTGGTTATCTATCCACGTGATACCGTTCCATCGACTGGTGAACTGTTGGAATTCTTCCCGCAATAACGACGCCGATAGAAACGCACTTCTCGATTCGCGTTCATCGTCACTCTACGACCCGCGTACGCTGCACTTGTATTATACACAGACGTTGAAACCGTTCGAAATAAAACGTGTTTTCGTTGAGTCCGCACTGTCGGCAGCCGACGTATGGAGAAACACACTTGTGCGACACGGTTATGCGACTCTAACAGACACGTTTGACACGCACCTTCGACCAGTTGTATCTATACGATACCCGACGTCTGTTACAGTCCGGTACGTCGTTCCGTAAAAATCTCTTTCCCATTCGTACCCGATGGGACACGCTGCTCTCGCGATTTCCTGAATTCAAATATATGTTACACGTAACACCCCACTCGAATTTTTCGAGCTGGAAAACGAAACGGGATACTCGACTTATCGGTTGTTCCAACCCAAACAAGATATTCCACTGATGTGTATTTCGGACCCAAACAAGCCTAAACGGTATATATTCAATCGATAAATATTCCGAACCTAGAGAAAACCAAAGGAGATTTTTCTACTGATCCGTATGTGGAACCCAAACAAACAAAACCAAACAGAATATTCCACAATCAGTGTTCGGAAAATAGTCAAAACCAAACAAGATATTTCATCGATTCATATTTCGAGCCCAAACAAAGCCAAATGAGATATTCTCATCATCAATATTTTGAACCCAAACAAACCCAAACAGGATATTCCGCAATCAATATTTCAAAACCAAACAAAACCAAAAAGGATATTTCATCGATTCATATTTCGGACCTAAACAAAGCCGAACGAAATATTCTACTGATCAATTTTTCGAACCTAAACAAATCCAAAGAAATATTCCAGTACTCGGTATCTCGAAACCAAATAAAATATTCCACTGATCTGCATTTCCAAACGAAATATTATCAAATGAATAATTCTTATTTCGATTTTAATTTCCAAAATTTCACCGAACTATTTGAGATTTACATTTTTTCACCACTTTTTACCAACTTAATTATTTATCACGTTTTCACTCGGTTCACTCGATGGGTATCGATGAAAAACTGATTAGGTAGGTTTCAGGTACAATTTCGGCTCTCGCGCTAGGCACTGTTTCCTCATTGATTGCAGTGATTGTCATAGCTGATAACGACTACGGCAAACTCGCCGGTTCTGAGACGTACTCGAAATCTTCCATGTTTCGTACGCGGTACGTATCGAGCACACCTCGTGTTCGCGTTCAAACAGATTCGGTGACGAATCCGTATGTACGTACACGCTAAGACTGACGCGTTTCTACGACGTCCCCGTTTTTCTTTTCAGTATAGATTAGTCTCGGTGCTTCAACGCGGGCCTATCGTTCTCGCCTTCGTAACGAGGAATGTCTCATGACGACGCGAAATATATTTCTTTTTTCCATTTTCCCCGGGACTGTTTCATGAATATGTGACGCGTCAGCGAACGTGAACACGCGTTCGATGAGGACGGAAGAATTTAAGCATCGATGCGCGTTCGAAACCACGAAACGTCGCATGTTTGCATCGTTGGAAAACAACGAAATATTTTTTTCGTCTTTTTTTATTATTTTATCATTTTATTATCTTTTATTTTATTTTTCCGATATTAAAGTATTACTGCATGGACCATCGGCCAAAAATTTCGTCCAAAATAAAGGAGTCCATGTTTAGTCTTATAAATAGCCGATTTGATAATAAATTTAGACTTAGAAATGTTCGTTTCAACGTTTCTGTAATAACTGAAGTAGGTTTAAGGTTCAATTAAAGTTTATTATTGATTAGTTAAGTTTTTATAATAATTCGATCATGTTGGCATGTCCTTAACCGAGGTTTCTTCAGTCATTTTACGTTTGTTCAAATTGTTGTAACAAATTTCTTGTTTTTTTTTTTTTAATTTAACGAATAAATTTCAATAATTTTATTACTATGAATAATCAGTCATCACCAAATTCATTTACAAAATAAATCTTTTGAGACATTACCAATAATTATCGAAACAAACTCTATGTATATTGAGCTTTCCAATGACAGCTGATTAATTCGTCATTCAAATAAATCTTTCACTATTTCATAAATTGCCCGACAAACGTGACAACACAGTATATTCATTTGAAACTTAAATCAATCAATCACTCGACCCCTTAATCCTGATGATACAATGTGGCCAGAATTTGAGAAGATTTTGTTCCTTTCATTTTTCAAACATTAAAACTCTGCAAAAATAATTATTCTATAAACAACTGTGTTAAATTTATATGTTCGTAACTACAAATATATTTATTAAAAAAAAAAACATCTCAAATATTTTATGTATTCTATCAAGAACTATAATTCCTTAAATTTGTAAGAAAGTTGTTACAAAAAAAAAAAACAATATTTCAAGGTTATCCAAGAATAACGATTCATACGTAACAATTCCAAAAGGAAATCTTTCAAAATAGACTTTTGCAATTTTCAATGAATTCAAAAATGGCTTCGAATCTACCAAACAATTGAGTGTAAATTCCACTTTTGTAAATTCCACTTTGCACCGTCGATCGTTAACGTTTCGAAGGTCACGAAGGACGTCGAATTTTTGGCCTAGTCGGGATAAAATATGAAGGAATTTCGTTTGTGTTTCGGAATTCGTTGAAGAATAATTGTCAGCAGGTGTCCTCGGTAAAATTTTGTAGACTCGAAACGTCGGATTTGGCGGAGTCGCCCAAGAGCCTCGCGTTAATCGTGAAACAGTGCGCGATCACATGTTCGTTTATTCGAGGCGATAATAGGCGCGTGAAACACGGATCTCGCGGTGGCCGGTTGACTACCAGCTGGCACTTGTCTCTTTTCACGAGACCGGAATATATCACGAACGGAGACGTAACCGAGGTAACAGTGTTGAGCTCACTGAGCGGACTAGTTGCTGCTCGAGTCCGGTGGTAACGTGGAAAACGTGCTCTCGTACGTTTAAACGAACGGATCGAGAGACCGACGATATCGGAGAGACCGAGAGAGACGCAGAGAGGGAACAACCCGAGAAATCGTTTATCCAAATAGACAGAGAAGAATTACGAGAACGGACGACCGAGAATCGATTATTTCCCGAGAGAAATGTACATTTTTATGGAAACTTCAAAAAAAAATGTTGGCATTTCCAAAATGAATAGGATTAAGGGACATAGAAAAAGTTTTGTCTCGATGGAACGCGAGGATCTTTTTTTATTTCCCTCAATTTAATTTTTCAAATTTATTTTAATTTTTATCGAATATTGCGGAATTTTTCAAGACCCAGGAATTCCCGAATTATCAATATTTATTCGTGAAACCCCATTTATCAAATGTTCGAGATTTTTCCAGAACCATAATTTATGCGAATTTCCACGAATTTGTCAAGATTTTTTCCGGAATTGCCAATTTTCGAATTTCTATGAATTATCGCGATTTTTAAAAATATGCATTTAGTTAAATATTAACGATCGATAGTTTATTATGAATATCCTCGGACCGAAACGACGATGCTCCAAAAAGATAGCACCGATATCCAACCAACCGAAATTTACCGTATCTCATTGGTCGCGGATAATAAACGTGCCAGTAATAAAAATACAAAGCGTTGGATGTTCACAGTGATGGAAACGGACAAAAATTTTCGTGTCGAATAATACGCGTGAGATCGCGATATGGGTGGATGGATTTATGAAGTATGGTGACCGAATCGATGATAAGAAAGACATTATTGATATCCATGAGGTTTCGTGTGAAATAAAGCCCAAGAATCTGGACATTTCTTCATCGAGGAACTTAATCAAAGCATATCGGAACTCAATCCAAAAATATGAAATTAAAAACACCTAAAAATCGTGACAAACCGAACAATCATCCAGATCGTTTCTTATCCCCGTTAGAGATTCACTTCGTATAAATTAAATTAATATAAAAAAGTAATATTTCGCGACAAACTAATAAAAAAGTTACTATTTCCTGACAAATCCATTTGAAAACAAAACCTTTCGCGACAAATTAATAAAAAAAAAGAATCTTTTGCGTCACTACCAATAACGACCCAAAAACTCGATAAACATCGTTTTTCCCGATGATCGCTAATTAATTAATCGCTGAGAAAAATCTTTTACTATTTTATAAATTCTATCTCTATCGAACGCGAAAAAAATCCAACCTAATTTCTTATTCCCATTAGAAATTCACGCTTTCAGATAATTTAAAAAATTCTCGATCGATGGATATTAATTAAAAAATCTTTTTTTTTTTAGTTAAGATTTGAAAAATTAGCGAAACCTCGTTCCCACGATTAACCGTTTACGATTGTAGAGAGCTTGTGCAACAACGAAAAAATTAGTTTGAACGCAAAAACATTGATTTTTTCCAGACACTCGCTACACCTTTGGTTAAGCTATCACCAGAGTCGAGGTTGCCGAGATATTTATGTGACTTTTTCCTCTCGATAAATCCTAGCTCTGTTTAACGTTTGACTTAACGAGCGAGTGCTCTTCGCTGCCTGCATCATGCCAGTCCGTCAATAGATCAATGTGCATCAATGTGTCCACTTCGGTAATAATAAAAAGGAACACGTTTGTGTCTACGTATCGGTATAGCTTGGAACGAATGGCACTCGAGTTACGCAAACGCGTCCATTATTTCGCGCCTTCTTCCTCTATATCCATGCGACGCACGGTCCCGCTCCAGTTTAAAAAATCGTTTAACGACCCGCGCGCTAAAACGCCATCCCGTTGCGACACCGGATCACCAATAAACGCGTTTTCTTGCTTCGAAATGATAGCCATTGCCAATAAAGGTAATAACTCGGGACGTCAACTTTTAATCCACCGTTACGTCATTTTGCATGACGTTTGAAGTTTTCATCGCTGGATTCCAACGGTAATTCATTTTATTTATTATTAAAACGAATTTTTGTTATTATTCATTTTTATTATTATCATTCTAACTTTTTGTGTTAACGATTCATTATTTTTATTATTGAAGAATTTGTGTTTTTATTTGTTACTTATTATTTATGACCTTTTTTTGTTATTATCGAGGAGTTAAATTAAAAAGTTTTATTATCCGAACGGAATTAAAAGCGCTTCAACGAAATTTTAATTTTTTTTTCCAGTTTTAGCGTCAACTTTTAATCCATATTTACGTCACATCTCACATGACGTAATTGTGGATTAAAAATTAATGTCTCGTGTTATCTCTGTCACTTTAATTATGCCGCTTGTTTTTTATTTCATTTTATTTTTAGTTACGTCAGTTGACACATGCCAATTTTTTTTGTTATGAAAATCACTCTAACGTTTCTGAATATCCTTATTGCAAATTTACAACTTCAACTTGTGAACAAATAATTCCGATATTGATAAAAAATTGAAAAATAAAAGAAAGTAAATAAATGAAAAATGAATGAATTAAAAATTAGAAAGAAAAATATCGTTGCATTGAAACGATCCAAAATTCAACGTCGTTCGTTTATTTACCACGCATGTGACTCCAAAACGGTCATTTTTTTTGTCACCACCTACTTGCCTGTAAACGACGAGAAGACGTAATTTTCTCCTTATCGTTTTCCTGCTCTCATTTCGCTTGGACGAAATGAGAGGTTTCAGAGTCGATGATGGATGAAAATCCGCCGAGTCATCGTACGAGGTGGAAATTTTCCTCGGCGAAGAAAATTTACCGATCTATGTTCTTTTTTCCTCTCGTAAATTCAAAAGGATATTCTTTAGTAACTTGGAAGAAAAGTTTCATTTGATCGTTAGTACGAAAAGCGTTAGTCGTTAGTAACGAAGTCTGTATCGTTTGGACTGCAACCTTTTTTTTTATCATTATTTATTCATACATTTTTCGTCGCTACACAAAACCCATTTTTGCAAATTAAAATGAGATGAAAATAAAAAGTCACTAAAAACGTAAATACGTTAGAGTAATATTTATAATTTTTTAATAATTTGTAACAATGGAAAACAAAATGAACGATCCTTTCTCATAATAAATACTTGAAACGAAAAGAGTATTGTAGAACTGAGCAAATGTAAAAAATTAAATAAAATTAATTGTTGCTCCAGTAATAAAATCAATTGATGTGAGAATGAAAATTAAATAATCTCTAAATAAAACTCATAGGATAATGAATGACATTTACAGTTTAAAAATTTAAAAGACAAACAATTGAAAATAATCAATTTTCCCTAAATTCTAATAAACTTCGACATCTCGTCGAAACGCGAAAGTATCTGCCATTTCGTCATTCGCATCGAACGTACACACCGGAAATGGTATCGCTAACGAGTGGCGTGACGAACTTTTGTTTTCCCTCGCGGAGCCATCGATCGATCAGTTTTTCGATACAGAAAGGTATTATTCAACGGACATTGAAACAATCTCCAAAATTCTTAATGTCATTATAAATTATGATTAATTATAAATTATTATCAATAAATCATAAATCGTAATTAATTATAAATTATTATCAATAAATCATAAATTATAATCAATTAATTATAAATCATAATGACATCAATCGATAATTATTAATCAATTTCAAAGAATTATCAATTTTTTGCTGGACAGTTGGAGCATACATGCACCAACGAAACTTCAGTCGATCGTTTATCGATCTCTCCGAAATTGACTTCAATTATTAAAATGACAAAAAATAGAAAACTAATATTTCTAAGTATTTTCTGATTATTAAATTATCCATTTATAAAGCCAAACCCATACAACGGGATTGTAAATCCTCTTTCACTCCGTATTGACATTTCGTCCAGCGTTTCATCCACGAATACCAAAATACCACAAATTTCCAAACAACAAGTGTATCCCCATTCCGGCTCAACTGGAGCCAAGCCCTTGAATTTTCACCTCGCGTTCGAACGACTGTCAATTTTCCAACCGATCGTATTCGTGGCACAATTACACACTCGCTCACACGTGCACTTACGAGTTTTCAAATATTTGCGTTCCCCTTTATCTCTTCCCCTGCCCTCCCGCTCCCTCCGTAAATTGCACCAGTGATGACGTTCAGGGTCTTCGATCACGAGACCCGTGGCTCGTTCTCGTTTCAAGCAAAAGCCCGGCGCGAAATCTTCCGAAGCCTCGCCAATGCCAATTGTTTTTCTTTGTGTGTGTGTGTTTTTTTTTCGTTCTTTTTTTGTGTGTTTTTTTTTATTATTCAGACATCGTCGATGATGTAGTCGTCGACGAGTACGAGAGAGACGCGGCAAACGAATCGACGAGCGACTCCCGCGATGCTCGACTGGATCCGCACTGATGATGGAACTCAACCTCATGTGGAAGTCCCAGTCGACATTACACAACTGCGTCAAACGATTATGCCCGTATTGAATCGGATATACGTACACGTACGTGTGTCACCGCACAGTCCCAAATGAACACACGTTTGTGAACGTTTCCGCGTGGATTTACTATATATATATATATATATATATATATATATATATATATATATATATATGAATTCGTTGGTGTAGATCATGTACAGGTACACGTGTACGGTTACACCCGTGATTGTACGTTTGTGCTGGTACTAATACGATGTTATACAACCGGAGGTAAAACAGCAGCTTCTCCGGGAAAACGCAACTGCCGCGAAGAGTCGCTATGGTACGGTGGCACTCCGGCAAAACCGTGGAACGACGATCGTAACCGCGAGCATTGTACGCGCGTGTCAATTTGTCGGGAAACTTGCATCGTTGTGGAACGATATTTCGTTTCATTCGTTTCGAATAAATAATGAAAATATTAATGAACATCATGAAAACAATCGAAACCAAACGATGGTATGGTTGTTTTCGTATTTTCATTGGTGTTTTTTTTTTTTAATATTAATGTCTTCTTTGATTTTTATTTGGGTTAATAATTTGTTTATATTTACTGATATTTTCTTTATTTTGATTATATTTTTAGTTGTTTATATTTGGCAAAGTTATTTGGAATGGTTCTTTCTCGCGAAACTATGAAAGAATTTTGTGGTGTAATTTTAAAAACGATGTTAAGGAGGATATCAATTTTTTGATTGTGAAATTTCCATTTTTGTAATGTTTAGCTTTGGTCTTGAAAAATGTGAGTTTTAGATAAAAAAAATTGTTGTTTAAGGGGTTGCAAATTGATTTAACAAAATGTTTATAGATTTTGATGAATCAGATGTCGTGTCCTGATCGATTGGATACCTAATCTCTCTAATTGAAAAAAAATGCAAAGAAAACAGCTTCGAATTTGGCATTTCCATTTGCATTTCCACGAAGTATGAAGATTTCTTTGACTGAAACTTTTCCAGGGTTGGTTTCATGGCTCGAATGATCACGATCGAGTTTCACGAGGGCCAACTTTTTTTTCAGCTTTTTCCACCGGCACTTTTTTTCGAATCCTATCCATGATCGGTAACATTAGAAACAATGGATAACAGAAGTAGCGCATGACCGAGAGCGCGATGGCCTTGCGTCGATTGGCAATTCGATCTTGATTTATCTGTGGAGTTCACGCGCGCGCAGACTTTCCGACGAGTCCGTTCTCAAATCCTGATCTCTGTACCGGGGCTTTACCACGCGTCGACCTGGTCGCGGTGCCCCAATCAAGGACAGCGAGTTCTTCGGCGTTGCACTTTTTCCTCATCTTGCTTTATTCTCGGCAGTACCATTACCGCACGATTATTTCATTTAAAAAACAAATTCTCAATCGAACCACTATTTGCAAAGCTGATCCAATATTTTTTTGATTTTTCAATTCGAAGTGGATTCGAAAAAAAGGAAATGTTTTTTTCAAAAATGATCCGAATTGTTTGTTTGGGTTTGTTGAAATTGAAAATTTCGATGAAAATTTCGATTTCACGAAAAATGTATATGTTTTTTCGACGATTCAATTTTTCCACATTCCGCAGTACACGGAGTGTCACGTTTAATTGGTAGCTCTAATTTTAGCTACGTCCATTTAAAAACGACCATTAAAACTGTTGAGTTTTTACACGAACCGCTGGAACAACTCTCACTGCTAAATTCATGGTTTCGTCCAATTATTTTCCTGGACTTGGAAACGCGCGATTTCTCATTGCGGTTGATATTTTTACCATGCAATTATCCCAGCCAATTTTTTTCCATCCCTTGAGCTGCTGCATGAAATAACGTTCCAATAATTTTCTGCCCTGCCTGTTCGGAGAAACCTTTAATAATTTTAATGTACGATAAACGATAATGGACTAGAAGTTCGAATCACTGCAACGCGAGGAAATTTTCTTTTCTCATATTTTCCATTTCTCATTTTCAGTACTTAACAAAAGGTTTTAAAAAAATGTTTTTTTTTCGTCATGCTAATTGTATATTTCTAAATGAAAATAAAAAAATGTTTGTTATCTTGTCATAAATATTTTTATCAGAGAAACAAGTCAAAAAAATCGAAATAAATAAGTTCTCTTACATTCCAACGTTGCAAACCTCAATATCATGAAAAATTCGCAATTTTTATTTGCAATTTTATTTGCGTTGGTAAAAATCGATTTTTATTGTCTCGACGCTGAATAAAAAATACCGAATACGAGTTAGCTTCCATTAAAATAATACAAAATATTTTTCTTTTTCCGATACTCATTTTATATATCTAAATGAAACTCCAAAAATTATTGTAATTTTATTGTATTGTATATAAATGTTTTTATGAGATAAAAAAAAAGTAAAAAAAAAATTCGAAGTAAATAATATTCCTTGCAATACAACCTTACATTTTTCAGTCTTTTAAAAAATGTGCAATTATTACTTGTTATGTTATTCTCATTTGTAAAAACTGATTTTTGTATTCGCAACACTGATTAATAAAAACAAACACGAGAGAACATTTTTTTGGAAAGGTTGCGGCCAAAATTTTGATATCGCGGATTCGGTCACCGCGAATTCCCTCCGTTCGCGATCGCGAGGACTTTTGCACTGGCGTTTACGAGCACACATTGGACTCGACGACGAGAAAATAGATCAGTCAAGAATAGAGTGAAAAGGAGCAGGGGAATTGCGCGCAAAGTCACTGCCTAGGGAATAATAAGCAAGAGGCATTGAAATAACGAAAGAATTGATAAAAACAAAAAAGGAAAAAAAAAATGGAACAAAAAACAAAGCTTTCTGAAGCACCAGCATTTTCGATATTTGCCTAATCATGTCACGGTCTTACCGTGAAATTGAATTTCACTGTCATTGCTTCGAATGAGTTGCGCGACAGCTGTACTTTCAAACGCGTTCGAACTTGTCCCCTAAGAAAAACAACTAATGTGAATCGCGTCTACGAATATTCCAAGTTATTTTTTCAATTATTCGTAGAAAATCATTTTCCGCTTGATATTTATCATTTATCAACAATTTTCTTTCATACATCCGAAGTAAAATCATTTATTCTTTGGATTTATCATTGTTGGAACGCAATGCATTATTTTAATGCAATTTTTTTTTACATTAAAATATTTATGTATTTTTCTGAAATTCATAACACAGTCAAGATTTCTTTTTATAATTTTTCAAAATTTATTGTGTTCCTTAATACCGTTTTGCGTCATCAAAATCGTAAAAGGAAAATATTTTAGGGGGTGGGGAGTGTCGTTATTAAGCGAATTATAAGCTAAATTATCAAAATGCGATATCGGATAATAATCAAATTAAGAAATTGCATAGAATCTTCCATTTTCCTCCACTTCTTATAAACTCATTTTTGTTCGATCCAAAAAAAATCTAAAGAAAACTTCAAATTTGGCTTGGCTCCGGATTTATGCGAAACAAAAATTGATAAACTTTCCTTCGTTCCTCGTAACATTATTTTTATTCGACCCAAACAAGCCCAAACAAACTCAAATCCTCTCAACCTTCCTCCATTCCTCAAAACTCTATTCCCCAACCCAAACAAACTCCAAAACCATCAGCTTTCCGTTCCTCATAAATTATCAAAATATTTTTCCTTAACCCAAACAAACCCAACCAAACCATTCCTCATAAACTGAATTTTGCTCAACAGAAAAAAAAACTCCAAACCCATGTACCACCCCCCTTTCACTTCCTCATCAAAGTATTTCGATTAAGCGCCCAAAAAAAAAAAATTACAAAATTCCAATTTTATTAAAATTCCAACCAAGTTCAACCTGAAAGATAGCAATACAGCTAACTGTCGATAATCGACTCTCGCACGAGTTTAAACACGAAACATTGTTAATTTGAACCGACGAATCAAACATCCGTACGATTTTAAACGAAACGATCCTCCGTTCGATACACTCGCGATCGCAACGTCGAACGAACTGTAGAAACGCGTTCGTTTGTGGTATCCGCGATGAAAAAAAAAAAAAAAAAAAAAATCGAGTCTTCAACGCTGCGAGAGTTGCACTCGACTGTGACCGCAAAACGCGAGAGCACGAGGATCATGAACTAACCAAAAAGATACGCTGCCCCTCTCGTACCATTTGCTATTCATATATAAATAAATATACATACTTCCCCCCGCCCCCCCCCCCCTCCTTCTCGCCCTCCCTCCGTCAAGTTCCTCCGGACCATCGTACGAATACTGTAGCAGAATCGTCTATACGGAGTCAGCGTAAATCTATGCGGGGGGGAAATGTTCTCCGGGCATGGTTTTTCTCCTCTCGATGATTATATTTAGTACTAGCGCTCTCGCAACGAGCTCGCACGTGGACGAAACGGAGGAAAGGCACGCGCCTTAAACCCATGCCGGTTAAATACTTGTCGCGATACAGGTCTTAGCGCACTACCACTCAGGGAAAACACCTTTTTATGGGAATGACAAATTAACATTAAATTCGTAGCAAAAAATAATCAAAAAACGGTAATTTTCAATTTTTGGTTTGCAATTGATCGATATATGAATTTATAGAAATGATAAATTTCTATGAAAGTCCTAGTAATGTAAAATAAAAAAGAACAGTAATTGCGTATTTTTATTTACAAATTGAAGAATATAGATATTTTTATTTTGTTGAGGATAAATTAAATTTATGGTTTTTTTTGTTTAACAGGCTGAGACGTAGTTAAAATTTTCAGTACGATCTTTTTTTTATGTTGTAGAAGTTTAAAAAATACTTCCAAAATTTCTCTGTACCTCTGATTTTCTAATTTCAGACTGGAAAGATTTCAAAATTTGAATACGAATGGGATCAATTATTATCTCACTTTCGAATGAAAATTCGAAAGTTTAATTTGCAAATTGAAGATTTTTATTAGACTTTGAAATGGTTCATACAATGTAAAATGTAAAGCAATCGATGAAATAATGATTGCGAAATACAATAACTATTTAACGCTACAATCGTTGTTGATTTTCTTTAAAATGGTCTTCAATCAACGATATCGGTTCAGAAAAGCTAATGACAGGGTAAACCCTCAAGTGTGTTAATTCGTAACAAACAGTATTAATTACCGATAAAAGTGTGACTATTTTTCATAATCATTACGTCGTCTAAGTGAAAATAAATTGCATTTCGTGCACCCTTCACTTCCCACGCCATTGTAATTACGGCATTGCGTAATTACAAAATTACTGTAATTACAAAATTGAGAAAGCACGAGTGGGAATCGTGTAATCCTCATCGGCCTTAAGAACATAAAAACTATTTTCACTTATCCTTAAAAAAAAAAAGATTCAACCTTGAGTGTACACGTGGAGAAATTATCGCACGAATAAAAAAAAATGTACGTCGGATTTCAATAATTTTTGTTTCGTTCGTTTCAAAACCGGGGTAGTTTAGGGAGAAAAAAAAGTGTACCAGCAACCGGGTCAAGTGTGCGCCCTCTGAATGTTCTAAATTGACTCCTAAAAAAAAAAAAAATGTTCAGGTTTACCATTTTTTAAAATTTTAATAATTAGATGGAAAAATTCCCTATATGACGAGAATAATTTTTGCTTTTTCAACCATTATCGATTTAATAAATTTCATAAGAACACAGCCCTTCGTTTGTCAATTTGACATCGCCTGGCGAAATTTCGTTAAATTCTGAAGAGTCGATTAAAAAATCCATGGGTATTCATTGCCCTGTTCTGCACTACCGACAGTGATTTTATGACGTCCCATCTGAAATCCCTATAGGGACAGAGTACGACCCAGAAATTCCCTAGGAATTTTTTACTCGAGTTTTTACGTTATTAAAATTTCTATTTTTCACTGGTCCTATTTTTACTTTGATTAAAATGCAAAATTACAATAATATTAATATTATTATTATTAATAATAATAATAATAATAATAACAGGAAGAACAGCTGCGAAAGTGTGTAAAAGCATTTTGAAAGATCGATAGCTCTCACCGAGAACGTTTCAACTTGTACAGGTATACAATTTAGCACGGATAAATTTATAATACTCCGGGATCCACGTGAATACCTATACTCATATTTGCTAACTTCTGCGAAAGGCGAAGCACGCTTCGAGCCTCAGAGAACTGGGATGTTAATAACCCGCGAGTCTCTCCGCTTCATTCTCCCATTTTCCGACAATCTCCACGAACGGTATACGTATCGAGGGATTGGTGAACGTACCCGGGAGTCGTTCGCAAAGCGCACAAAGATGTGAACATGGAAAACGTGTTTTTACGTTCTTCTTATTTTACGCACAATTAGCTGTTCGCCAGAGGCCCATTTTCCTTTGCGGAAGACATTTTGTATGCATATTCAAACTTTACGACCGCGTAAACGTATTAGCGGAATAATAATTAATGGCGAATGGAATTTGGACGTGAAAAACCCGTTAGAAAAATCAATGAAGTTGCGATTTCAATTTACACTCGTCAGAGACGAGCGGAAAATTGTGTTCTTTTTTTTTTTATTCGTGAGGAAATCTTTGAACAAGCTTTACTTTTTGAAAACATTCGGAAGGAATTTCGAAACGAAATAATTGAATAAAAAGAAACAATCATTTTCTTTGCATTCATTTAAAAGATCGCGTTTTAAAAATATATCATCGAAATGAAATATCGAAACTCTCGTAATTTTGGAAATCCCGGTGACTCAAGTACGGCTTGTTTGAAAACTCGAAAAACTGCTGAGGAAGCTAGATCAGCTCGGAGGAAACAACGAGTTTCAGAAAATAATCGTTTCGAAGTCGAAAATTTAAAAAAAATCATCAAATCACCAAACGAAAGAAAATCATTGAATCACCGAATTAAAAAAAAATTATCGAATCATCAAACTGTCAAAGAAACGTAATTTTTTTTCGCTGTGCAAGAGAAAAATTCGAACACTTAATAAATTATCAAAATTACACGAAAATCAATTTCCGTGCGTTACCCTCGCGAAATTACAAAAAATCTCTCGACGGATTTCAATAATTTTTATTTTGTTCGTCTCAATGCTGGGATGATTTAGGGGGGAAAAAAGTTTACCAGCAACCGGGTCAAGTGTGCGCATTTTAAATATTCTCGATTGATTTAAAAAAAAAAAAAATGTACAGGTTTTCCATTTTTTAAAATTTGATAATTATTTCGAAAAAATTCCCTATATGACGAGAATAAATTTACTCTTCAAACCTTTATATAAATTAAGAGTAAAAGGGTTGGACAAGTTTATTCTTCCAACCTTTATATATATACATATATATATATAATTGAAGCTTGACGAGCCTTCAAATTACAAAGTGCGTACACTTGACCCGTCTGACCATACTTGGAAAACCATTCGCCAGTTTTGAAATATCTTTCATACGCAATGCTCAATTTACAATGAATAATTATTGTCCAATAAGTGGAGTAATTGCGAGGTACGATAGAACGAGTTGTTCGGGAAAAAAGCAATTAACAACGGGGACCGTCCGTCGACCCTTCCTTCAATTAAGATAATTGGAACGGTCCGCGTAACTCGGAAAGAACGCGCGAATCTTTGAGGTTTCGTTTCTTGTCGCAACGTTCCTAACGCGAACATTCGTACGGAGCAAATACGCGAATAACGAGTTGAAATATCGCCGTGCAACGAGTTCCAAGGAAAATAGCGTAACGCGTTCCATTCCGCTTCTTAATTTCTACGTTTTGAGCCCTTACGTTCGTGAGGAGGTTAATGCGCGCGCATAGCTAATCCACCAAGAGGGAAACCCTATCGTGGATGGGAATGGGTCAATGAAACGTTAAACATTCGACCAGCTGCCACACGGTTAGAAAGAGTCGGAAAATCAAGAAGAAATTGTAACAAGAGGATTACTAAAGTTTAAGGGGTTTGAAAATGTATGAAATCTTCAATAATTTTCAATTATTTTTTGTTACATAATATTTTATTGTTTAATCGCTGCGCAAGCTGACAAAAATTCTGATCGATATTCAAATTGTTGTTATTAATATTTGTTTTCTGGTATTTGCAAACGATAACTCGAAAAATCGAATTTTTTTAATTGTAGTAATGGAAACGAAGATGGAATTAAATGTTTTGAAGTTTCTAGATTGTTGTTGTGGATATTTGTTTTATAAATTGGAGTAAAGTCGTTTTACTCCAATTTATAAAACTCCAATTTTAAAATTGTTTGGGTTTGGGTTTGTTTGTTTCCAATTTATAAAACTCCGATTTTAAAATTGGTTTATAAAGGAGTAAAGTCGTTTTACAAATACTGAAAAACATGATCTGATCAAGTTCCGATTCTTTTTCGATGTTCCTTTTCAACGTAACTTTCGGATAAACGAATAGCGACGTCGCGATTGCCAGTTAATTTGTAAAAGATTGACGGATTTATTTTATCGACTAATTAATCAGCAAACATTGGAGAACTCAATACATAACGAGTTTTTGGGTAATTATGGATAATGCCAGTTTTTCCAAATTAGTAATTAAGGTTACGAATAATGTTTAAGTGAAGAAAAAAATGTTATAAATTTAAAAAATCATAAAGCTTAATAGTTTGAAGTATAAATAAAATACGAAAATTCTTTAATACAAATAAAAAAATTGAGAATACATTTTAGACTTGAAATTTATTTTTTTATGGACATGTGGAATATGTGTTCGGAAAATCTCAGAAAAACACGTGCCATTATACTCAAATTAAACTTCTGATATTATTGAAAATGAAAAATTAACATTTCTGTGCGTTGATTTATTATTAAAATAATTATTTATAAGGTTAAGCATGATCTAAAATTGGAAGCCATGATTCCTCGATTTTTTATTAATTTTTTGTCGGACGTTTAATCCAGTAACAGCTTGAATATTATGATGAACATTTATGACGAAGATTCGTACGACGTCGAGGAGCCACCAATTCCGGGACGTTTTTTATTCGCGCGCGTGTCTAAACGACATATTCCTGTTCAGGGTCGTTCGTACGACAGGATTGAAACGCACCACGTCATACGCATATCCGGTTGGAGGAGCGTGGCTTTTAAAAAAATCCGTGACGTGCGCGTTACTCCTTCAAGATGACGAAACAATGTCGTTGCAGATCGTGCACTTGCAGGACCTTCGCACGGTCGTCAACGATCGCATGAGCGAACACGTGGTCGCGCGCACGCTGATGTGCAAAAAAGCAGCTGGTGCGAGGCGAGCACTGCCTCGTACGGAGTTTTCCATCTGCCGCCTTGAATTTAGGACGCACGAATGAAATTAAAATTTAATGCGAATTTTTGAAGAGCAACGATGAAGAAAAAAAATGTGAAATGACAGGTATGGAGTGGAAAGTGAAATCGACTCGATCGTTAAAGCCTGAATTGACCGCCGAGGAAAAATGGAACGCAAATTGTACGCGTGTATAGTCGTACACGAGGCTGTTCAAAAAATAAGGTGACTTTTTATTTTTCTCGAGAAATATTGATTTATTCATCGATATCTATTTTGTCGCGCTTGGAGCAAACCCCCTCGGATGTAGACTCGTGCCAACGCTTTTACCAATCCTCGAAGCACTTCTGATACGCGCTTTTTGGTACGGCCTCGAGCTCTCCCAGCGATCCGGTCTCGACATCCGCAATCGTGGCGAATCTCCGTCCTTTCGTGGCTCTTTTCAGTTTTCGGAAGAGAAAAAACGTCCCAGGGGTCCAAGTCCGGTGAGTACGGTAGCTGATGC
>JAPYZI010001046.1:0-37103 GCA_030523105.1 Ophioninae sp. A BG-2022a | reverse complement strand
GTCGCTTTTGTTTTCGAACAAGCCTCGTACCGACGAACGCATCGTTCGGTACGTTCGAAAGACGCACCCAGATTTCCCCGATGGCCTTGAGGACCTTTACAAGACGAGACAAAACTCGCAACGGCGAATAAATAAATACTTTTCGAGGTGAATAAAAACGCCACCTTGCTTTTTGAACTAACCTCGTATCGGCGTGTTCCATAACAATGTATGTAATAGAACGCGTTGTTCTTCACTGTTCGTGATCGTTTCGTCTCACGTATATACATATACGCACAAAAATTTATCGGGTCCGGGCGAGAAACGTAGAAAAACACGTATGAGAAGAAACGACGGAGAGGAGAGAGAAAGAGAGCGGTACGAAGAGAGGCTCTGTTACGTCTGAGATTCATTACTCGAATTGAACGATACATCCACGAATAAACAAATATATTTCACTAAATAAAAGCGCCAGCTTGTTTTCCGTGCCAACCTCGCGCAATCCCTCATCCATCCGATTACATCCGGATGTTTTCGACTACCGGTGTTCTCCATACTTGTAAGTACTCACGCAGTGGCACGAAGGGCGTTACGGGAAGGCTGGCCTCGACTGAATAGGACTCGGAGGGAGATGAACAGGGACACTGCCACAATGAGGGAAAATGGAGAAAGGGAGAAAGAGGGAAAGCGAGGATGAAGAGGCAGACACCCACACTCGACACACACACGTACCTACAGAACTCAGAGTATGTATAGAGAAGTGTACAACCAGAATTGGATAGGATAGGAGAACTGGTGATTACAGAGACCGGTGGAATATCCCGTGAGAGAGGCCGCGCTACTCCCTAGGGCTTCCACCTAATTCCGTCCTGGCTGACTACTGACTCCGTTCCATGTCCCTCCGGCGCTCGCCGTTCCTCGCCAGGACACGCTGCTACCAACTATACATATATCTATTGATATACGTTCGTATACAGGGTGTCCAAAAAAAAAAAAAAAAATCATCGATAATATCGACCTTTCCAACAGGACAGCTCGCGATAATCCAAAATTAATATTAATAAATATAAGGCCCATAATAGACTTGGAAATTTCGATATTTCTTGAAAGTTAACAAAGTTAATTCGCTACCTTGTTAGTTTTGGAAAGATTAGTGAAAATAAAACGATAATTAGAAAAAACAACACGTGTATAGAAATATATATGTATGTATTTTTGTTAGTTTCTTTTATTTTTTATTTTCGTTCATTTTCGTCGAATCTTTCGTATAATCAGATCTTACAATTTTATTTTGTAGAATTTAAAGACGAAGGAATTTTGTGCTTTTATTTAATATTGAAAAATTTCACGTCTTCGAGAAATTTTGGTAGAAATGTAACAACTATCCAGCAACGGGAGTTAGGTTAGGTTAGCAAATTCCAAGCGATCAGAAGTGGAATAAAGATTAATCGGAACGCGTTGAAATTTGGGAAATAATTTTTTATCAATGCTATGAAGATTGTGCTAAAATAATTAGCTCGAAAGTAGTTTTTAACGGATAATTTATCCTTAGTTTCGAGTAATTAATAAACAATTTCGTGTAGAAAAATTGACAATAAAAGGATGGAAAATTGTGTCGAGAACGTTGAGGAAAAAAAATATACAGGTCTGCATTTGACGTTGACTATAATGAGGTTCAACGTTTGATCAAAGTACGAAGGAAGTATCGATCAACGCGGTAATCGATTCGTATATATAACGAAAGTTTTATCAGGAAAGTACACGATTAAAAAAAAGTGCACCGGGTTCGCGGTGCATGACTCGAATTCCATCGATCACTTTGGCAAGTGACAGCTACGAGGCGCGAGTATCCTTTCGTACTTGCGAATGTGTCAAATGTCTCGCGAGACAGACGAGGGTAATTCTTAAGCCTCCTCGCATCCCTTTTCACGTCCGAATACTCGAGCTCGTTGAATTTCGAGCTGACGATGAGTGACCGCAGCTCTCATCCGGAAATTTTGAGTTTCCGTTTGGGGTCGAGATACCGAAAGTGGTGGACACTTTTGTTTATTTAATAAACGGTTGGAATTAACCAACGATTGTATGGCAAATTTAATATTTATTATTCTTATCATTGGAATTGTATTTTTAGAATTGTTAGAATAGTTAAAATTGTTAAAATTTGAATTGTTTCAATAGTAAAAAATTGAATTGTTCGAATTGTTAAAATTTGAGTTGTTACAATCGTAATAAATTGAATTGTTGGAATTGATAAAATTTGAATAATTTTAATTGTTGGGACTATTAAAATTTCAATTATTGGAATTGTAAAAAATCAAATTCTTAGGATTGCTAAAAATTGGATTTTGAGAATCGAAAAAATTGAATTGTTGGCATTTTGGGAATTTGAAATAAACATGAAAAATATTCGTAAGAAATATCGTTTATTTAAATATTCTCGAAAAGATTCTTCAATCTGAAGTTCCCAAATTGAAAACTCAAAAATCAAAAATTATGAATTCGATGTTTTTGTCTATTGGAAATACTCGCGCAAAAAATCTTCAAATAATCATATACATTATAAATATATATATATACAAATATATGATTATACAACTCTAAATAATTATATATATACATATATAATGTATAACTAATTTATATTTGTACGATAAATAAATACAATTATTCAATTATAAAAAAGTAATTAACGAAGTTACAATTTCAGCGTTACAATCGAACGTAACGTTACGAGTACTTTAAAAATAACAATTATTAGATACAACGTTAAAAAAAAATTGATTTCTAAGCCATCGAACGTCCCACGAATTGACGTTACGCATTTCGTCAAATAAATGTCATAAAGACGTAAGTTAAAAGACTCACTCTTCAGGGATCGTGGTTTGGCCTGCTTTCTCCTGGACATAGCAGCCCAAAGAGGAAGAATCCTCGTCGATGAAACAACGAGGACCCTTTCAAAAATTCACGTGAAATAAAAAATCGCGAATGCGCGATGAAACCGTCATGACAGTTGGGGGGGGGGAAACCGTAAATGATTTACGGTAAAATAATGTTGACAGCACACGCGCACAGTAAAACGAGAAATATCAAGAGAGAGAGAGAGACAGCGAGGGAGCACGTGGCGACGAGAATCGTGACGAAAAAGTATCGTGACGTTACGAAAAACGCGGAGGCTCCGATAATGACACGCGCGTTCGGCAGCCGCGCGACAAGTGTCGCACTTCTCCCTAGGAAACTACTCGGTGCAATTCTCATCCCTCCAGCCTTCACCCCCACCCATGATGGGCCACCCCTCACTGATATACCCGATTTCAACCCTCTGACAATAAGTTGCGCAGACGCCCCGAATATTCGACCCCGAGAATCCACGCGACACTCGTCCTCGATTCCCCTCCCGTGTAAAACCATTTTTACCCGGCAAACAATCCAATTCGCAATTCTCCTACGACCGTTTCTCTACCCTTTCAAAAAAACAAAAGAAACAAATTACCACTCTTCTCGACTATATGAATGTTCGCTAAGCGATTTGTTTACCGATATTCCTTGCATTCTTATTTTTTTTATCGCGATCATTATTTTTCATCATTTTTAAAATAAAGATGGTGTTAAATTTCAGTAAATTAAGTGGTACTAGCAGCGATCATTTAAATAACCTATTATTCATTAATATTGTTGGTTAAAAATCCAAACATTTCAAACGAATTAAAGTTGAATATGTATATTGTTTTTTTATTTTACATTTTTTTAAAATATATTTTGAATTGAATTTTTGGAAAATCTAAATATAAATAAAATGTTTTGACCTAATATGAATTATATATTTTTCAATAATCCATATTATTGTTGTAATAATAATAATTATTATTATTATTATTATCAATTCGATGAATCAATATGATTATTAATATTATCGATAATAACTGTTAATTGTTAATCAAATCGACACTGGCAAACGTAACCTAAAAAAAACTTGTACACGTGAAAATACGAAAGATTGTACGTTCAAACTGAGGAAATCAATAATCATTTAAAAAAAGATAATATTTATTTTGAAGATTATTATTCATGTGGTCGTCACTAAATTCTTTCAATTTTGCAATAATAATAATACTGCAAATTAATTTGTATATTTTTTCTCGTTTATAATAATAATTATTATTATTATTACAAACGAGAAAAAATATATAAATTAGTATACAGTGTACTGAAGATTAAATTCCGAATAAAAAAAATTGAATTATACTAAATATAAAAAATGTATACAAGATAAATAAAAAAATGAATAAAGAAAAACCGAAGCTTTTACAGAATTTTTAATGTACGACTCCCCGCGTCTGAGACCTCGTCTTCTTCCACCTCCTCATCGGACAAAAGTCGCGTGGCACTCTCGATACTAGCGAGCTTGTATTTCGATCCGCGAAACGTTTCACCCGATTCATTATAAATAATCGAGCAGCAGCGAGGAAGCGCATTTACCGTGAATATTTTGCGAAGAACACCGGAGGGGAGTGAAAATAAAAAATAAAAAAACGATAAGGGCTGCGGCAGACGAGGATAATTTGAGGATACGTCGATCGTTTTTTTTTTTTTTTCAATCGAGACACACTAAATGCCATCTTTGAAAAACGTCGATTAGGCTGTAAATAATTGAACGTGCGCTGAGAGGCTTTCTTTTTTTCATCGCTCCGTTATTCCGCAGCTTGGTATTAATTCAATCTCCCCCCCCCACCATCCCGCTTCCCATCAAGCGCGTTTATACTGAAACAATAATGATCGCAGACCTTCGGCGATAAGGAATATCAGCCGAGGGAGAGAAATGGATTTTCTCGCATTTTGCGTATCAATAATTTTCATCGGCTAGGCTCGTTTCGCTCAATTATCGAAACAATTTTCTCGCGATCAATTTCTCGTCGGGAGAAATTGATACATTTCGAATGTATAGTCGATACGAAAATTGCCCGGCCAATCTTGAGGGATGTAGCGACCGAGAAGGTATTAGCTGAAGAACCCTCGTCGCTCATTCACCATTGAAAAATCATCGCGCGTATATCTTCGGTTTTTCGTGATCATTCGATTTTACCGTTTCTTTTTTTGTTTGTTTTTTTATTGGCAAAATTGGCAAAATCAGAGCTACGATTAATTCGTTCGAAAAAGTAGTTATTTGGTACAGCAATTATGAGCGTCGACGAGTACGTTATTTTCAACAGAAAAATATTGAGGCTCGTGGGCCTGTATCCGATCAATTTGGTCCGTTACTTCGCTTGTATATCCTCCATTTTTTTAATCGTCGTGCCTCAAATTTTTCTCATTTATTTGAGCCGGAACGACGTCTCCGTTCTCCTCGAAACGAGGTAAGTATTTTTATTCTTGATGATGCATGATTCTCGTAGAGTCGCTCGGGGTAACTGTGACGCACTGGATTTGATTGGGCTCGTTTTGGATTGTTTGGGTTAATCTGAGTTTTTTTTTTTCGATCTGTTTGGGTTAACTCGAGTTTTTTTTGGGTTTGTTTATGGTTGTTTGGGTTTGTTGGGATTCGACTGAGTCTTTGGGTTAAGTTTGCTCATGGCTGTTTAGGTTGGTTTGAGTTTGTTTGGGTCTGTTTGGGTTAACTTGAGTTTGCTTTGGATTTGTTTGGGTTTTGTTTCGATTTGTTTGGATTTGTTTGGGTTTTTCGTTAAAGTTTGTTCATGGTTGTTTGCGTTTGTTCAAGCTTGATGGAATTCGTTGAGTATCTTTGTTTGGGTTCGTTTGTATTTCTTTTTTTTGGTGTATTGGAGTTCGTTCAGGTTCGTTTGAGTTAGTTGTGCGTTGGTTTGAAATTCGTTAAGATTACTTTGGGTTCATTTGGATTTGTTTCAGTTTGTTGGAATTCGTTTGGGCTCGATGAGATATGTTTGGGTTTGTTTGGGTTTATTTGGGTTTGTTTAGATTCGTTTCGGGTTGTTTGATTTCTTTTGGTTTCGTTGCGACCCTTCAAATTACCGATTGCGCACACTTGACCCGCACGACTCTATTCGTACGATTTTCCATTTTATCTCGACACGTTGAGTGCCTTGTTGCTTTCGATTGTTCAGCTCGGTTTTATTGACGATATTGCTCACTGTATTGAAGTCATTCGTTTGGCTGAGGAACGACGAGGCGACCAGAGTCACCGATTTTTTGTTAGGCCATTATTGGCGGATAAGCAAGCCGATCGACGCCAACGATCGTATGCGAGGATACGCCAAGTACAATTTAAAAAATGTTTTAAAATTGCATAAATATTTTTTCAATTTCTTTTTTCATTCTCGAATTAATCCTTTCAATCGAAATTGTTTCTGATATTGTTGCTGTTATATTGATAAATAATTAAGGTATAAAAATATACTTTTTTTCGCTCAGTTATTTATTTGATTATTTATTTATATATATATATATTTATTTATTAATTTTTATTGATATTTTTATATGTTTATATTTATTTATTGATTCGTATATTTAAAAATAGCATAAAAAGGATTAAGCAAAATTGAAATTTTAGAACGGGAAGATATGTGACTTGCGGCTACTTTTTTCTCATCATGAACGCTTTGCTCGTATTTTTCACTCTCCAACCGTTGAATAACGTGATTAAACAAATACGAGGCAATCATCATCCGGAAAACGCAAGCGTCGAAGCGGACAAGAATTTTCCATTTCCGGCAATTTATCCGAAATTTTGTTACGAATCACCGTATTACGAGGTGGGTATTATTATCATCATCCGGAAGCTGAGTTTCGAATGAATAATTATCGAACGCAACTCCAGATAACTTACGGTTCTCAAACTTTGGCCACGGGTTACTACGGCCTTTTGGTCCTCGCAATGGACACGCTTATCGCGACAGCTCTGTTTCACAATTGCGGACATCTGCGGATCCTTCATGATAATCTCTTGAGCCTGAATACGTCCATCGAAGAGGTAATCGTAAAAAAATTGTCGTGCGCCGATGGTTATTATTTAAAAAAATTATTACTATTTTTTATCACTTTTTATTTATTTATTTAATTTATTTAATTTATTTATTTTATTTAATTTATTTAATTTATTTAATTATATTTAATTTCGTTATCTTATTTTTTTAATTACAATTTTCATTATGTCTAAAATTATTAAAAAAAATATTTTTTACACATTTTAAGTTCGAGTTAAAGTAGATTTGAAGTTTAACATTTTTTTAAATTGTTTAGAAAAACCAATTTAAATTTTCTTTAGAAAATATTTTCTCTTACAGCGAAATCATAAGTGTACAGTATAACATTTCTTTTTTATAAACTTTCAACTGTTTTTTTTTGCATTCGTTTCGGAGATGCAATGCGAGAGGAAAAATACATTTGAAAAAGCGCGGATATCTTCGTCCGTTGCGTGGCGAAATATTAATGACCAAATAGCCACCCTCGTGCGCCATCATCAACTGATTATAAGGTAATGAAAAAACGCAAATATTTTCGACCTGATTTGATTTTAACCGAATGACTGAGAACTTAGAAATGACTGAAAATAGTAATTACCGTTAACGTTCGTTATTTATCCCAATTGGATTAATACGATCGAATCGAAGAGAAGAAAAAATTAAATTGGAAATTCCAGATTTTCCGAATCGATGGAAAAAGCATTCAACTCCATGTTGTTCATGCAAGTCTCGGCTAGCTCGTTGCTAATATGTCTGGTTGGCTTTCAAATATTCGCGGTACGTATATCGAAAAAAAAAAATCGCACGCTCTTCGAATAGAAAATTATAAAAAAATTCTTAATGATCAGAAATATTTATCTTTCACTATCATTTGTTATGATATTATTTATTATTTTAGGATCAATCATTTTATTGCTTTATTTATTTATTTATCCGAAACACCAAGATGGAATATGCAGTCAAAGAAAAAATAAAAAAATATCACGCGAAATATTTTTGTTTCAAATGTCAATTAAAAAAAAGTAAATTGATTTTTCAATTTTGAAAATAAAATTCTCGTTAATCAGAAAGTAATACTATTATCGATACTTCTACGAAATTTCGCGACGATAGCGTCGGAAACCTTTTGAATAAACCTGACGCTAAATTTTTGAAAAAACAATTTTGAGAAAAATTTGTTTTTCACGTTTCGTTGCGTATGAAAGCGACGATTCCAATTTTGCGGAAACTTGCGGATTAGTGAGCTGAATTCGAGCTCGATATGCGAGGCACAGAAAGATTCTAGGTCCTAGACAGTAACTAGAAAATATACTAGAGAATAACATAAATATTCATAGCGTCGCAATTAAGAATGAAATTTTAATTTGAAGACGCCATCGAAGAGTCAACGGCTGGTGGAATATTTCTCCTATCTCCTAATGGCTCTGTTTCAAGTGCTTCTGTTCTGCTGGCCTGGTGACAAATTCATATACCATGTACTGCAATTTCTTTATCGTTAACTCACAGTTATTTCAATCGTGAAAATAATATTGTCCTCGTCTCTTTTCTCGGACATCGAGTGAGTCCGCCATGCCCGTAATTTGTTTTTTTTTTTCGTGGCAAGAGTTTGATGATCGGAAATGCGGCGTTCTCGATAAAGTGGTACGAAGCTTCCGGTCACGTAAAGACGGCCGTCCTTTTGATGATTTTACGGAGTCAAAGGCCCAACTGTCTGACAGCGGGCAAGCTTTACAAGATGTGCATGGAAAGCTTCGCCACGGTAAACTCATAGTTATTTTCTACCTACTCTTTCACAGCAATTCCCGAAAATTCTTTTTCCTCCACTTTTATTATTCTTTTTCTTTCAGATACTCAACTCTTCCTTATCGTATTTCATGCTCCTTCGAAGCGTTCGTTCCGACTGATTGAAGCAACGTTATTTTCCGTGTGTACGGGACAAACCGCGCTCGTTTACGAAAAATCTCCACGCCCAGTAACGCCGCATGCGCATTTGCGCACGCTCAGCAATGACGCATGCGCTTTTGCGCACGCTCAGTAATAACGCATGCGTATTTGCGCACACTCAGCAATGACGCATGCGCATTAGCGCGCGCTCAATATCCTACGACCAAAAATAACCAACGCGTGTTTCACACGTGAAAAAAAGGAAGACGAACGAGGCGTGCTTAAAATCTTCGCTGTAATTGAAACAGTACCATAATAATTATACTTCCAACAGTTAACCTTAAACATTATAACGAATAAAAAACGGACTACTGTAATGTTGCTTTCACCTTAAACACTAAGTCATGGCATTTTACAGTATTTTCGATCTAAGGTTAAAAGCACTGGACAACACTGGTAAGTAAGTTGACGAACACCGGAATATTCACTGGTACACGAAGAGCCTCCGAACTTGCAATTGAAAAGAAACGAGAATGTTGTGGAATACGGTGCAAAAAAACGAGTGTTAACGAAACGGAAAAGGAAACGCGCCGGAGTTTTAGAATGTCGCTGTCACAGGTATGGACCCCAACCGAAATACATTTGGCATAAATTGTCGACGTTGGTCGCGTCCAGAATCAGATGATTGGTTTGACCCTCCACGCTCAGATTCAATTCTATATTCCCGATCTTCTTTCCCTGGGGCTTTATCAAACCCTTCAGTCTTTGCTCAATGTTTTTCACGTGCTCGACCGCCTGCAAACGAAAATCAAATGTACAACCTGATGTCCAAAAAGATGACTGCGTAACGGGGATTTTTCCTTTCGCCCGATAATTAACCTCATCGAGTAATTTCTTCTTCTTTTTCAGTTGATCTAGAATTGGATTATGCGCGGTTTTCGTGATATGCTGTTTTTTAATCAAATAAATATACCGCTACGAAACTTGTATTCTAATCTGCTCCGGATATCACGAAAAGTGAGCCGAATGAAATATCTCCAACCGTACGCCATTTTGTCCATATACGGATTCGTGAAACCGTGCTAAGCATCAACATTTTAAATTTGAATTTTCTAGGTATAAAAACAATTGAGAATTGTTTTTAACAATCAAGAATTGTTTTTAACAATTAAGAATTATTTTTAACAATTAAGAATTGTTTTTAACAATCAAGAATTGTTTTCAACATTTGGAAATTGTTTTTAACTATTGAAAATTATTTTGTACCCTTCGAACTATTCTTTGAGAAACCTTTTCCACCATTATGTTCCATAATCACGAAATCACAGATTTATGAAAACAGAAACGAGAGTTTTCACAATTTTCAGATCACTAAAAAAATACCCAATCTCAGTATTTCTCTTCCCTTTTTTCGGTTCGCGTCTCACCTTCTCGTTCGTCTTTTCAGCGGCTTCGCCTGGCTGGAGACGCGTCCAAGTAACCAGGGGATCATAAACGAAAGGGGTGAGAACGCTGATGAGGATACTCGCTTGTTCGCGGAGAACGCGCATCGTTGTTTGGCAAGATCGTCTGAAGGGTCCCTCGTATTTGAGAGGGCCCATTGCATCGAGCATGTTCTGAGTAAGGCGAAAAGGCACTTGTTCCGGCCAGTCGAAAAGCTCGCCCTGATCAAAGAAAATCATGAATCTTGAACGACGTTCGGTACTTCGTCAAATTGCGTCTGTTTTCGAAAATTTGAATTGTCATTTCGAGAAAGAATAGAACAGCGATCAACGTACGCGGTTAAAGAGGCAGTTAAAGTCGACGTGAACGCAGTCACCGCACTTTGCGTCGAATAAAATATTCTCGCCGTGACGATCGCCCAAACCGAGAATGTAACCGACCATTGACATTACGGCTGTTGTTCTGATGTAAGCTGTGCGAGCCTCGTACCTATGAGAACGGAAATTGAAAAAGTCCTATATATATATATCTATATTCATATATTATACGTAGTAAAAAAATCCATTATTTTCTAATGTCAACGAATCACAAACCCAAACTAATCACAAAACTGTCACAAAAGTTTGGTACGAAATCTCATCTTTCTAACGCTCGTCTTTCTGTTTTTGCCCTACCGATGGAGATGGGGTGCCGTTCCATCGTTACAACTATTATCAACGCAAATTCCGAATTGAATCACGGCGAATCGACACCCAGCTCAAAGAATCAAAGTCTAGATCTGAAGAGTTCCTATTCTCCGAGAAGAGCTTGAAAGAGGAGGAAAACTGAACGAATATACGCAATGGAAAAAGAGTCAACGAACCATCCGTAAGGATCTGGAAAAGTCAATCGAAACCAATCCCCCAATACGGGCGGATGTTTCGGCAACAATTTGTTCAAGAAAACGTCACGTTTCTTCTCGATCGGATCCCTGAGAGCGCAAATCATCGACTTCAATTCACGGGTCGACAGGGCTATTTTGCGCTCCCTGTAGAGTCCCATGACTACCGGGCGAAACCCGACCAAATTTGGCACCCACTCGATCAGGCCGCACTCTTCGTTCAAAGGCACCACGCTCTGCGAAACGTTCGATCGTCTTCATTCGCCACGAAAAATCGTTCCTTTTCTCTTTTTCTTTTTTACTTTTCTCAAAAACTTAATAAAACGCTGAAATCATATTTCAGAGGACGCAAGCGGGTAGAATTACAAGCTTTTAAGCGATGGATAAAAAAAGAGCGTAATCTCACGTAAGTTCTGATGTAAAGCCTGCGTTGCCGAGATTCAGGATCCTTCTGCAGATACTTGTTGACGATACCGTTGAATTCCATCAGCCGGAAGTCCCGTCTGAGATCGTCCTTGGGTTTACACATGAAAAGGTACGCACCGCCGTCCGAACCGCGCAGAGATATTCGTCGGGGTCGTTGCAACGACGTCATCACCATAACCTCGTCATTGATACCCGTTATGTGAACCCACTCCCTGAAACGAACGTCAAACAATTTTTTTTCACGATTACTGATTTGGCGTTTACATCGTTGGAACGCAATGGTGTTTTTTTAATTTTCTAAACTGTCTTCGGTAAACATAACCTATAAAACTGTCGCAGATATTTTTTAAGACCCGTGTACAAATGTTTACAATCTAAATATGCAAAACCTGATTCTAGATTCTGATAAAAATCCAAAATGAACAAATAAATTAGTTGCGTTGCAAAGATGTTACCACGATCTTACAATCCCCATTTTTTACTCACGCAGGAAACGGATTGTGAGACGATACGGAATCGCCTTTCGGCGGCAAATGAAGCTGGCGAAATTTCGTTGTCGGCATCATAATCGGGCCGAATTCAGGCGAGGCTAATAATCTCGGCAAACCGGATGACAACGATTTCACGTTAGTGTTCAAGAGCCCGTCCGGTATAGCTTTGTTCGACAGCTCGATCAGCCTCTCCCACACTCGGTTAAAGTCCTTTATCAATTTTCTCATCTGCGGTGTGTCCAATCGCGGATTGTTCAGTATCTCCTGGCAACGTTTTTGGCGCGCCGGATACGACGACTGGACACAACGAAAAAATTCAGAATAATTAGCATTTAGAAAAAAGAACGATGAGGAAAATTTAATTCTGTTCGATTCAGGTATATCAAAATTAAAATTTTTTCAAAAATTCAATTAAAAAAACGTACGTTGAAAACTGATGCCATCATCCACAAGCAGTGCTGGGGGTAAGCGAGTATCAATTTGACGAGTATCGTGCAAAGTGTGTTTTGTACTTCCCTCGATGGATGGCAAATCCTCGAGACGAGCTGACTGAACGCCGTCAGCCACATGAAGATCGGCAACCTTTCGAGATAAATATCTGCAATGGCAATAAAAAAAAGGTATATTGAAACTAGAGTACAAAATGAATAACGATTTATCGAATATTGAGGTTATGCACATACCTATGATTTTCGTCATTTTTATCATCGTTTCGATACCAACTTTCGCAATCGATCTATTATTTTGAACGCGCGACGCAAAATCCAGCCATATCGTCAGCATCCTCGGCATCGATTGGTGAATGTACTTGCATCCGTGTCGCAACGATTTCCCGTAATAATTTATCATGTGGACTTGCAACTCCCTGTAAATTGGATAATGATATTAATTGGACAGATCAATATACTAATTATTTTAATAAATGAAGAAAATAACGCAGAATTCCAAATACGCTTGAAATTACGCGAAGAAAATAACGGAGATTTCGGAATACGCTTGAAAACTGATGCAACGAAATTACATTTCGTTGCATCAGTTTTCTTGCGAGAAAAAAAAAAGGAAAATTTATCCTATTTTTGAGTTTGTGCAGATATCAAAATTTCTTTTCGTTTATCGTTTGACTTTACGCACCTTCCTTTCGTGTCCCTCTCATCCTCGTTCATTCTGTTAACGATCGACTCGTAATATTGAGCACAAGCGAGTAAACTCTTCTCCCAAGCGCACCAAACAAGTATCGCCTCTTTGTAGTTCGAGATGTTGACGTCCGTGTCGACGTTGAGAGTTTCGTCGTTGTACTTCGCGAACAACAGTTTCGCCTGTTAACGTTACATTTGAGTTGAATCGTCAATATAAAAAAACATTTTCTATCTTGGATTCTAACGTGAAATCGTAATTTGCTAGTCATCAGTTATCACCTTAGCGCACTGTCTTCTCTCTTCCTCGCACACGTCCAGCGGCATATCCTTGTACTCCGCCGAAGGTCGAAAACAATTTGAGAAACAACGCTTCAAAGTCGTGAACGCGTCCTCCTGACAATTCTTCTGCCAGTAAAGCTGTGCCTGCTCGATGTACAGTTGTTGATGGGGACACGAGTCGCTCGCCGAGAGAATATGCATGTAAGCTTGCTGGTAAAGTCCGGCTCTGCAAACAATTTTATTTATGTTTAATGTGTCCATCAGTGTATATGTATACATGTAAAAAAAGGGCAAGAAGAAACCTGAAATTTGGAGGTTATATTGATACAATAACGTAAGCACTGTTTAAGAAGAAAACATTTTCAATTTTCCTTTTAGGGCGATAAAATGGGGGGTGTGTGAAAAACTGTCAAATTCAACTTTATGAAAAATCGTACGTAAACATTTGATTGAAAATTGGAAGTGACGTGGTTAGAGTTTTTGGAAAATCGGATATTAAGATGGTAAAATTGGAAGTGCAATTTTCTAGGGAAGGTGCGTTATTTTTTTAAGTTTCGTTCATTCTGTCAAACGGTTTGCAAAATTGATGAACGCAAACCGGCAACTTACTTTCGGGCTATTTTGGCGCTCTTCAACCAGATCATTCCGATTTCTTCCCTGAGTTCTTGTACTTTGCCAGGTTTTTCGGCGCCGTGTATTTCCTGATGGAGTTGAACGGCGAGATTGAGAGTGGCGCGACGCATGCCGAGAACGAATTCGACGCCTCGGGAAGCCCTCACGAGTTGGCCGCGAGAGTCCCAAACGTCGAAGATTCGGGGCAACGCGTCAATATTCTCGATCATGAGGGCGGCCGCTTTTTCGAACTCGTTCAGTACGTGGAGCTTCATAATGTATCGGTAGCTCTGTTGATACGCGCCGGGATGAGAAGCGGCGCCGAGGAGTGACACAAGGCGTCGCTTCATGGGTTGGAGATCGGGCATACGTCCGTTTTTGAGGTCATCCAGCAAAGCGCGTTTGACGTTTCCCCGTAGAGTCGTTTCCTCGTTGAGGTTCGCGAAATGAGCGAGACGCCAGAACGGTTCGTGCTCCACCATCAACGGCTCCAGTTCCGGCCTTATAACCCCAGAATAATCGATAATTATATTGAAAATGATATATTGAATATTGAATAAGTTATCGCTGTTTTGAACAGATGGCGTGACAAAGACTGCGAAGTGGATGTACCACGCGACACGGTTTCTCGAGAATAGATAACTTTTAAACTTGAGTGAAAGAGCGATCCCTACATTTATGAATTTTACAGGGCTTGATTCTCCGTTTTTTTTTTTCAGAAAGAAACAAGAAAACTGTTTTCGAAACTGAGGTGTCTACATAGCTATGGTCAATTTTCAAACTTCCAGCGCAATATTTTTACTAATTTTTTGAAAGCATTAATTATGATGAAAAACTAAACGAGAACTTATTCAACCTAGCTTTTATTGTATAGGTAGGCTTGTGATCGTTACGAGGGAATGTAGTTGTGAAACATGGCGAAGAAAAAAGAGAGACCTGCTGTTCAGCACGCCCTTCGTTATATTCATCGCGGTGAACGGTTGATCCAAACCCAGATAGCACTGAACCATTCCCTGAAGATACTTGGGTGTCAGTACTCTCTGCGCTAGTCTCTCGTAACAGGTCGCGGCGTCCTGCAACTGGCCGCTGACTTCATGAGCGAGCACCAATTGTTGTAGCGTGGGGGGTTGCTTCTGCGTCGCTAATATGCCCGAAACGCCGTCAGGTTCTTCCAACTGCGTGTATATTTTCGCCAACAGTCCACCTTCCGTCAGATCCGAGAGGCCCTTGTTCGTGAAACCCATGTGACGCTCGAGATACATGAGCGCTCGATGATACTCGTGCGATTGATAACAGCCTTCAGCCAACACGAGATTGTCCAGCTTCTCGATGAAGCCCTCAACCTGCTGATACTTCTTGTCACGCTCCAAACGCTTCTCTCGCAGCCATCGTTGCAAATGATCCAACGTTGAGAATATAACCTTGAAATAAACCGAATTTCTTATTATTATCGGCCCTCGCGTTTGTTTTGGATTTCATGGACCACACGGCGATTTTCGGTTAGGATCTTTTTATTTGGAATAGGTGTACCTGCGAACAACGGACTCGACGCGCTTCATCCGAAACTCTCGTCTCGGTTGGCCGCTCGTCATACTCGTGACGAAGTGGACGACTTCGTAACAATTCCGGATCCAATTTCGCGGTCTCGCCTTCCTTTATTACCGCCAGTATCTCGTTCATCAACTTTTTTCTTCCGTTTTCCTCGCCGTTCGCGATTATGTACACTTCAAGGAAAAAATAATAATTATTAGAGAAATCAAACGCAAAACATCATCACGAGCGGATGTGTTTCATTATTTATAAATTAAACCATTCAAATTTGGAATATTGTGTAACTACGCCAAATGCCAAACTTCATTGTTTATAAAATACATCATTCGAATTTGCAATACTAAATAAATATCGCAAATCCCAGATTCCAAATGTCATTGTTTTTAGAATAAACAATTGAAATATGCAATATTAAATAAGTATTCTAAATTGTATTCATTATAGAAAACAAATCGTCAAATTCCGTAATATTATCATAATCTGGTATTTGGCTATTCTTGGGGATTCTCCGGCACTCAAATGTTGAGACGAGTGTACACTCACGAACGATATGGGGAATACAGAAGATCATAGTTCTGGTATCATGCTTGAAAGCTGGATGACAGGCGTTGAGCATTCCACGGAGAACGCCATCATTGAGAGATCTCGACATGGAACAAACCCAATTGTACGCCCACTTTTGAAACGTCGAGCCAGCTTCAGATCTGAAAAATAAAAAAGAGAATAAGGTAAATTGGAAATTCGTGTCGAGTCGATTGGAAATTCACGGAAATTAGAAATTGAAAACGTCGAGGCAGTTTAAGATCGGAAAAATAAAAAAATTATGGAAATTATAAATTGACAAAACGAAGTTACCCGTAAATCGGATTTGGGTATTCGCTCTCGTCGTTGGTCGTCGTGATTTTATAATGCGACGTCAAGAAGGGCAAAATGATTTGTTGCGTCGTCAAGGGCAGGCTGTCCCAAATGTTTCCGTTTTTGCCGCTTGGCGATATCTCATAAATTTTAAGAATCTCCTGGAACCAAAAAAGGTACAATAATCGAGTGAATCGAACTTCGAGGAAGCCGGAAACTACTGGATCTCGGAGATACAAACTTGAATAGCGAGGGAAAAGCAATCCATGCTCCGCGTGCTCTTTTGCATTTGAAAAGCGCGAACGAGCTCGACGAGGATGGCGCAGGCAAAGTCCTCGTTCATGTCCGCGATGAATTTGCTGTCGTCTGTGAAACGAATTTAACGAATCTCCAAATAAACGCAATTTTAATATTTATCTATAAATATTTAAGACCTCCAAGAGGCTCGAGAATTTCATCGATAAAAGTTTAAGGATTCAACTGATCACAGACTCAAAATCCGAAAGAATTGATATCCTTGAACCTTCTTCAGGTACTAAAGCAAAAAAAAAAAAAAGTAAAACGTTTTTAAACAAACTGAAAGAACCTCTCGCGACGATTCTTCGCGGCAGGAGGCTGGGCTCGACGGCGCCGAGTTCCCCGAGGCACTCGCCGCACCCCAACCTTATATTTTCGTCCTTGTCCTGACAGCCGGCGAGAAGAGCGTCCAGCAATTTGACGACCAACGGATGTACATCTGTGTCGGCGAGTATCATCTCGTTCAACTCGCCTCTGTGCATGCCCATAAACTTCTTCAAATGGCTCAGAGCTTTCTTCCTCACCTCGTCGCTCTCGTGATTTATTCGCCTGAGCCACAACTTCAGATTCGCCTCGAATCCTTCCGGCGATGATTTTTCTATGTGCGCCTTCACGGTCGTCGCGATCTTCGTCGAAACACTGATGTCTTCGATAAAGAATATTTCTGATATGTAAGGCGCCATAGTTTCCTCGTTTTCAACGAGAATATACTCGAGCATGGTTTCCGCCTCGTTGGGACAACTCTCGAGAAGTGGAATCATCGATATGCAAATCGTTGGTAGTAACGGGCCCAGATCTTTCGGATTTATACTGAAACCCAAACAAATTGCATCAACGCTTCGAATTTCCCAGAAAAAAAAGAACGAAAACAGTTCTAGTTTTTTTTTGGTATTACTTGCGGATAAAAGCATTCCAAGCGTAACACGACAACTCGCGAAATCCCGGTCTCTTGAATCCCAGAGAAACTCGGAGGGTCGCGAGAATCTTGTATCGCAAAGGCGTCAAATATCGCGCCCCCATAAATCGCATCAACGCGCCGAGGCTCGCGAGAGCTGATTTTTGCGTGTGTTCGTCCGACCTCGTGCTCAAATGCGAATCGAAATTTACGAGGATCCCGTGTAAATGCGGCTTCAGATAATTGGCAACGTTCTCCTTTGTCGTGAAATTCACACGCGGTTTACCATCGTACGCCGAAAGGAGCTCTAAGCAACGCACCACCGTTTCCATTTTCTCGTGGAAGTGCAACAACAACTCGCGAAATATTCCCTGTAAAATGGGAAAAATAGAAAATACGATGAGTTTTCGTAAATTCTGCTTTCTCCTTTTCCTGTATTATTCGCTTGGAAACATTAATTTTTCATTTTTATTTGTATCGCGAAATATCTCGAGGAGGAATATGTTTGAAACCGTAACGCAAATCATTAAACATAATAATCGTATGATTGGTTGAAAATTCTCTTTGGCCAATTTGGTTTCCGCGGATAAAAGAAATTTTTGGATAGAGATGAGTAGATACATAATCGTCTCACCATGAAAGATCCGGTCATTAAATCCGGTAGCTTGACCTTCGTGATGCTAGAGATGAGCTTGAGACACTTTGTTCCGAATTGCCGTGCTTCGTTCAGAAATACATGAGCACAAATGTGCTGCAACGTAAAAAGAATACCATTTTTCAAAAAAAACAATTAATGCCATTGCAAGCCATACTCTTCTATAAATAACAAGTGAAAAATGGGCAACGATGTACTCCCAGAGTAATTTCAATTTAACGACGAAAAAGAAAGCTACAAAATGAGAAATCCAATACAATACTTGGAAATATTCGGTGAACATGTCTTTCTCGTCCATCATCGTGAGATCAGACATGTCGTGAAAGAGTGGTTGAGCCGCGGGCACTCTGACGATAAGGGACGTTAGAAAGCAAGCAGCGATGTGTCCGTCCTTTCGTAATAATTGCCGGGACCCGTGATATCCAATGCACTTCGCAGCGCGATGCAACGTGGTCGCTATGTTGTATCCTTTTTCGATATAATTGCTCACGACCTTGCGCATCATCAGCTTCAACGTGACGCCGATATTGGAAGAAAATAGAGGAACGTACAAAAACGATAAAAACGAAAATAAATGAGAAATCTCTGAAACGTCTTTCTACGAAAATAGGAGAAGCTATACCTCGAGAAAATCCTTTTTGTACCTGACGTACATTTCTTTGGGAGTGACCTTGTGAAACTCAGCGACTTCGCGGAATGCCTCGATCGCCAAAGCTATCGCGGTGTTGGTTGAATTTGGATGTAGTATCGTGATGAGAAATATCGTCGATACTTCTTTCTCGGTCAGGTGCAACGGTACGCTGCGAAAGAAAAACATACAAATTAGGGTCCATGAAAAACCCAAAAAAATTTCCGTCGATTAATTGTATATTAGCGATCCAACTTCGGAATTTGCGGTTAAGATTTCGTAAAAGATGTACAACGGAACACGCGGGTGCCAGGTAGTCATTTCTCAGTGTTGAAACAATTTTATCGTAAAGTTGAAGCATTAACCTCTGTGTTTATGAATTAAAAAGAGAATGATGCTCGACTTTTGCGTCGAAAACAAAACCGCCGATAAGAAAAATGATTTTGAAAATTTGCGAGATAACCTCGATCTTGTACTCGTTTTTAACTCGCCTGCCAAACTCCGTTGCCGTTGTTATCAGAGTGCAGTGGGAAGCGTCGTCTGATATTTCGAGTGCTGTTTCCAGGGTTTTCGCCATAAAAACGGTGATCAAGTCGACGAACTCCACGAGTTCCTCGGGCACGTTACTCTCCGTTCCCTCGAGGATACTAATTTTGTTGCGCATTATCGTGCCGATCGAACGTGCAAAATTCTCTCGAATTTCCGGGCTCGGATCGCGCACCAGGGTTAAACAAGAGCTCATCATTTTGTTCGAGTTGAAAGCTTCAACGTGATTCGAGAAACGCCGCAGGTTCATGGACATATTCTTCCTCGTAGCGAAATTCGTCGATGTCAATAAATTGAAGAAGGGCATCACGGAGTTCTCGACTTCACGATTTCTCGGTCCACGAGAAAATCCGGAGTTCGATGATTTTTCGCGTCTTGAATCGCATACTTCACACTCTATTCGCCAATCACGCGAGTCCCAATTATCCCTGCGAATGAAAAATGCGTGAAACGCGAGATCGAAAAATTGTGCTGCTGTTCGTGTCCACGCTTTTAAATAATGATTTATTTCTGCCGTGCGCGCTCTTGTCAACAAACTTCGATTACCTGACTAACTTCGCTCGCCCGGCCAGCAGACAGACGATCTCTCCCACAGCTCGGGCCACAGCTTCCTGAAGGGATTGTCTCTGGGACACCAGGGCTGGGCACAAAATATGCGTGAAAATGTCGGAACTGTTGACCTTCGGATCCTTCAACAAGAAAACCGCGTTTCTAGAAAAAGAAGAGAAAAAGTGAGGCAATGAGATAGCCATAATTAATTTCACGCTGTACGGAATGTCCTGGAAGAATTTCCCGAAATGGGAGGTTGGCGGTGAAAAGCTGAGTGGATTAATATAAGTTTACAAGGTTTCAGATCAACTCCTGAATTATCAAGAATTTTTAAGAACGCCTGGTTGATCCGTTTAAAAAAATTGATAATAATTCAGGAGTTGATCCGAGACCATGCTTGTATTAATCGATTCAGAATTGTATCCCCAATCTCCCATATCAAGGACTTTCATCAGTTCTGAGTCGACGCCGTATATTGTTCATACTTACAACACCGCAGCAACGGACAGTTCGATTTCGGTACTGCAAATGCAAGCGCTCAGAATTTTAACTCTTTCCGGTCCGTTTCCAAATTCGGCGATAGCTCGCAACGCTCGGGCTTTGGTACTAGCGTCTAGTGACTTTGCAGTAGCAACGAGTCGCCTCTCACCCTCGACATTTGCCACGGGCTCTTGCGACCACGGTAAACTCAGTAACTTTTGTATCGTCGTTCGATTGATTTCCATGTCGGCCATTAGGTCTATGAGGGACTGATATATCGCTCCTATAGCCCGACAATTAATTTTCTCAAGGGCCGAACGCAATTTGTTCACGATAAGATCACTGTCCTCGTATAGGATCGTACGAACGTTCTTATTGTCGGAAAGCCACGCGCTCAGAGTGCGCGCCATCCCGAGAATCCTCGAGACGTCGTCCCAATTTTCCCGCCTCAAATTTTCCTCGAGCTTGGTCATCAGATTATTCCACAAGGGACTCACGTCCGTCAAGCGACCGATCGCGTCACGGCACACCGAATTTCGTAGATCGAAGATTATGAAATGAACGATGACCTTGGAAAATACCTGAAAATTGTACAGGTTGCATTTGGCTTAAACACCCTTTTTAATTCGTTGATACATCGCGTGGCTTTACTTATTATCTTCAAATGGGAGCTTGGCTCATCGAAATTTCGCGAAGCACTGATCAGGGTCTGGAAAAAGATAGCGGGAGGGAAAAAATAGTTTTTGTATCGTTACCGGACAAACTTCGTAATATCGGAGATACTTTTTCGTCTCGCTCGGACTGTAGGCTCTCGGATGATTCTTCAAGTACCGTTGAATTTTTCCGCAGGCCGCTTCCTCCAGAATTTTTGACTCTGAAACGTTATCGCATCGATATAAATGAACGAGCTACATTTTGTTTTTTTTCTTTTCAAAGTATGTTTGCATATAAAAAGAAAAGCTGACCGCGACTTTTGCTTTGGCTCATGCTTGCTGTGCAATTGTAATTATTGTAATTATAATTAGTATAATACTAATTATTCGTGACCAAGACGAAACACGAGTACTTTTGTTAACCAATTACCAATGATTTTGTCAGCGACAAGATCAATGATGACGAAACACAGATCGATAACCTCAACATCGTCATCGAGATTCTTTATCAGCTCGACGACCGTATCATAAAATTTTTTGACCTGTTCGGCCTTCAACACTTTCAACCTTTCCCAGGTAGGAACCGTCTTCATGATCTCGGTTACATCGGTGACCATAAATTTACAGTACTGAATAAGAGAAAGAACGAAACGGCTTATGTTAAGTTGAGACAGTGTAATGAGGATGTTCCGTTCATATCGTGAGCTTCATTCTGTTTACCTCGGTTTCCTTAGTGCTGTTTTCCACCAACTCTAGAGCTATTTCTAGAGCCACAAATTTCGCCTCGGCATGAGATCTTCGCAGAATCCGTAAGACTTTGCGCCACAGCTTTCCTTCGTTCCAATTTTTAACCCCACTTTTCAAAATAATCTGAAAATTTATTTTTCTAAATACTTTACCATTTCTATGTTTCTCTACGTCAAAGTCTCGTTCATAAAACTTTGCGGTTTATTAATGTATCATAAAATTACTAAAACAGTTGTAGAGCCAGATCTATCAATAAAAAAATAATATTCACTCACATGCATCACCGAAATCTGCGTCGCGGTATTCCTCCCTGCTTCAATCGTAACCGGAAATGACGGAAGGTCCAAATTTTCAATGACGTTTTGTTCAGCTATGAATTTTTCAAAGACTCGACTTGGATTTTCCTTGATACATTCGGCCCAGTCGAGCAGTTCTGCGAATAAAGGTGAAAATAGATGCTTTTGCTCTTAATCTTTCAACTCTCATAAGTGCGACAATGTTGAGCTCTTGTATTCTCTCGCTTTCAAATACTTTTGAGAAAAATTCGTAATATACATTCTAATTATAATATATTTGGTAGACCGTCAAAGGACAGTGATACTTATAAGACCACAAATAAGATTACAGTAATAACAATAGGAGATCAAATTAATAAAAAAAGATAATTAATTTTCTATATTCACCCTTTCAACGATTCATCACTATGAATTTACCTTCGAGTATTTTGTCATACTCCTCGGATATTGCATGGAAAACTACAACGTTGAGCCTTCCAAGAATTCTGAGCATTCGGGCTTGTACCTCAATACTGCTCGATAGAACCTCAGCGCTCAGAGGGGCTCCAACAACGTGAAACAATACGCCGAAAAGCCATGTTGTATATGCTGTGAATACAAGCTATTCTGTTTTATCAAATCTAGTATTACTTTTTCCTATCTGATATCAATTGAGAATTGAAAATGGATGACTCAGATATGAATATTTCCTCTCTGAGATGTTACCGGCATGTTTTCTGCGTAACGTCTCGTGCTTGTTTCCAGCTCTGAATATTGGTATGAGAACATTGATGAGGTTCGGTGATGATCTTATGATGGAATCGAGCAGCGAACGGAGAGTTCTCTCCGTTGCTGGATTGCCCAGATCCGAGAAAATGCCGATCAGTGGATCGTTGATAGCTCGCCATAATGTTTCAGCTATCGAAATACTGAAAGGTTCATCACAATAAAATCAAAAGATTGGTCCAGACTGACAATGTGAAATCAATTCGGAATTATGTCTGCATGATGAAAAGAATATCGATCTCAAGGCCAAGGCCAAACTTTAAAGACAGATGTCAAACCTGTGGCCTTTAAAAAGTAAGGTTAGGGCAAAGTAATCTTTTTTCCAAATCTGCAGGCACTTCTTTGAATTGCCATTATTTAATGATAGTTTTTCGAATTGCGATCAGAAACGAAGTTTGAAAATGTAAACATGGCGTGGACGAACCTGTTGCTGACTTGTGAAGGCTCTGGTGCGTCATCGATTTCCATCACTGTTTCTCTTTTTTGCTATTCCTTCAACACTAGTTCATTGCATGGTTTTTTTCGACAATTAACAATTCAACAGTCAACATCATTCTCGAATCGGAAAAACATGAATGACTCATTGATATCGAAAAAGTGTGGTTATACAGGATGTTTGCCGAAAAACGCACGCGACAGACGTTGACGCGACATAACATCATTCGAAAATCGCTTGATTAGAAGAATTTGTAAAGGTTATGTTTACCACGCAGTGAAATAAACGTGTGGGCCACTGTTCTACACGGATAAACCCGGAGCGTCAAATTGTTTAACACCGGTGGAAAAACGCGCCGTTTCCATTTGAATCTTGCATTAGGATATCTGAAAACCCTTATATCCATGGTTTATACCAACAAAAATGAAATATTAGATAGAATTCAGTGTATCGTGCGAAACGCCGTGAATCTGTGGTTTCTGGTTTGGCCACTACGAAAGAGCGCCCACATTCAGTAACATCGTTACACCCTAGTCTCCGTAAAAATATGAACGTTCATCTTTTTGACGTGTAAATAGATCAATTGAATGCGATCAATGTACGACTTTTTATACGAGGATCTGATTACAGCTTATTCCTTCTCTCAAGGAAATAAAAATAAATAATGCAATAAAACAATAGTTTTTTTCTATATGCTTTTTTCCTATATTGGCATGAGTATTACTAGAGAAAAGCCACCATAGATTATCTTTTTTCGTTATCCGATCCCATCGATCTTCCATCTTCGTTATCTGCGTAACAGAGATGCACGGTCTTATGAGCCCGTACCGCACTCATGTTCAGCTGCCTTTCATCTCGATTAGGTTTAAACAGTCGGACGCGTTGATACAATAGAACTCGTACGGGTATCATTGAGTCGAGACAATTTCGTAAGATTTCGATCGTTTGTTTCAATTTACATGACAGATTCCAGTGCTATGGAGACCGACGATGATCCGGTAGTCAAAGAGGTATTACAAAGTCATAAAACAAAATCCGAAACATGCACGTGTTTCGCAACTGAAAATTTATTTCGAGTGACATTGAGGTTATGTTCTTAGCTGACACTTTCGCGATAATTCGTTCGTCGCGTGCTGGACAATTTTCCATATTTGATTTACCTTAAAATCGAAAGAACTTCCAGATCGACCGAGTCGCTATGTTTTTGTTTAAATATTACATATTTTTCTTTTATCTCACGTTTCCAGATACCGGTTTTTCTCTCGAAAAATCTCGCGGAAAAATTATACATTTTCCAATATCCCATTCGTCCGGCGGATGAAGGTTACGACAATGCGCACTTCGTCAAGACCCTGATGAAGCCAAAGAATCAGGAAGTTCGAATAGAGGTCGAAATTGATACCCAAAGCGCCACGTACGATCCCAGTAGGGGGACGCAAATTGCTATTAATGCTGATGGACCCAGCTCGGTGCTAGCCAAAGAAGACGAGGAAAAAACGTTCGAAAGGTACTTCGTTACTTATAGGATAAATAGGAGAAGTACTTCTTAGAGATGTCTCCCTTGTTCAATTAAACCATCAAAATTTTTTACCTTGAGACTTTTCTTGATGAGAGTAAAGATTGGAAACCAGAATCCCCAGCACATTGTGACAGAGCTTGGCCGAACACAATTTTACCATTTTGATTTTCAGCACATCTGCTTAGGGTCCAAAAAACCAGTTTTTCTGGCAAGAGTATCGGTATGACGAGGTCAGCATTTATGCCATTGAAGTTCTTATCATTGAAATGCAATGAAAGTACTTTTGATTTTTCCCATTCTTCACTTTTATTGAATCTTTTTTTATAGATCCAAGTCATGGAATTGCACATTAAAAACAAACTTGCAGAATATTTTTCGTAATATAAATAAGTGAAAAATGATAAATACTAAAAAAACAGCTTTTGTTGTCTTTCAATGGCACCAACATCATTATGAAGATTCTACATGCTATTAATGCATAATATTGTCAAGTTTCAGTTTATTTCTATCTAGAATTATCAATAATCTTTCTAGTTAATATTATTCTAACAAAGCGCTACCATTCCTGCATAGCCAACCGATATAGGTTGCTTTGATGATTGGGATGATCTGAAATTTCAATTGTCTGACAAATTAGAAAATTTATTTTGACTATAAACGGTCAAATCTTGAATCCGTGATATTTTATTAAAAAATCCAGTATAAATTTAAAGATCTAAAATCTTTGTAGTTCTATGATGGACAAGACAACGCTACACTCGTCAAGGGCATTACCCGATTGCGCTAATTACTCAGTCGGTGTTTACCAAGATGGCGAATTGCACCTGACACCTCTAAAAGGAATTTTACAATTGCGACCGCAATTCAATTACCTCGACAATGCAGGAAAGGGAGGGAAGGACGAGGCCCGGAATCCTGGTGAAGGTATATCACATACTTCCAAATTGCTTTTATTCCGTTTACGTTCTCATCACCAAAAACAAATTTAAATAATTTTAACTTACCACCAAGCCATATACGGAACCCACAATTTTATTTGATCGAAATATTCAGACGAGGAGGAAGAAGAAGCTGTGAAACAAGTAAACGTAACGTTCGCCCGCCAAAAATCTGAATTTGTTACGAAAATGCGCGAGCAATCGTTTCAAGAGCAATCGAAAAAGAGTCTCGAAGAGTCGTGGATCGACACGCAGTACCACAGGGCGAACAGTTCACAAGCGGAGGTAACAAAACTCATTGTAACTAGGTTTATCGATAAATTGGAACTAAACTTCGTAATCGCTTCGAACTAGTGTTTCCTCGTTATAACATTTGAATTTATCAGTGAATATCTTGAGTGTTGACGTAGTCGAAGTATTTATTGTTGGATTACAATGAAAATTGATTTTTCCAGCCATCTTAAACTTCTTCTAGCAAATTTTTGTTACCAAAATTCCTCAACTATTATCTCAAATGGTAATTCGATTTTTTAAACAAACCCAAACAAACAAATATTTGCAAGGGTACTAAAAATGAGAAAGTAAACATTGAAAAACTAGCAGTTGTGGACAATACTCGATAGGGACTTCTCAACAAAAAATTACAAACATAAGAAAAAGGTTAAAAAGACAGAATAAGAAAGGAGTTAATGAAGTTTTCCACTTTTCAACGATATTTCAGCTGATGCGATTGGACATGTTCTGCTCTTCGACGGACGAGTCTGCCAACACGCTGAAGCTCTCGCGCAGCGAATATCTAAAATTGCTAGCACCGCCGATGAAGAGTGAAGAGTACGCAGTTGCTAGTGTATCGAAACACACAGCATCCCTCACTTACATAAGAACCCTGCCTCTTCTCGATCAAATACGAATTCTCATGAAAGACGGTGAGATAAAAACACCATGCAGTTCGTTCATTCCTCCACGAAACATTCGCAAAAGAAAAAAATTCGTGAAAATTGAACTGCTTTTCTCTCTTCAGCCAAAATATTGTCCTTCGCGCAATTGAGATCCATCTTATCGTCCGAGCACGAGGTGATCGCAATTATCAAGTATCTGCAGCAAGTTGCCGTTTTGGTACAAGGAAATTGGGTCGTAAACAGCGAGCTTATATATCCCAAAGACACAATATCGTCGCACAGCGGTATACCTGCTGATTTAATGTGTCGAGCGCGGGACTATATAGTAAGTACAATTTAACAAACAAACGATTCGTTGCGAAATTTTATTTCGTAATTATATTCATTTATCTTCGATAGGAATGTTCTTTAAGGAACGCAAAATTTCTATGATCGAAGAAAGTTTAATATTTCCGTATTAATAACACAAACATTAAAAATAACGAAAATAATAGTGATAATGATAACTTTACTAGCAACAAGAATAATAATGCCATTTGTGGTCAAATATTTCTATGCACGATAATAATAATGATATTTACGAAAACATTTCTGAGCAAAATAATTTTATAATTAATCATGACAACTCATCGGCAACGGGGATAATAAAAATTCTAATAATTATAACGTTAAAAAGAATAATGATTCAATGATTTTTACAGTTATTGTGCTTTACCGAGCACGAATACGTGGATCGCAAGGCTGTATCTGCAGTAATAAAATTGCCTGCAGAAGAGATCAAGGAGATATTCGTGAACTTGGCGCGTCATCAACCGAAAAGAGGATGGAAGCTAATAACGCCTTGGAACAAAGATTTCCCGGAGAGATATCCGGAAATAGCGCAACGTCAGGACATGTACTGGGAAGCGAAGAGAAAACATCTGCGAGAGGTGATGGAGACGCAGAATCAGCCGCCCCAACGACAAAGACGAAAGTCGAATCGTGAATCGGTGGGCTCGGAGAACGAGGAGCGTAACGTTGGCAGGGGACGGAAATGCCTCAGAGATTCCTCGATGTCGGACGACAGCGCGAACGACACCGTCAAAGCGAAAAAGACTAATCGCGCGAGAAAAGTGTCGGAAAATACGTGACCCAAAAAGATAACGAGTGCGTAAGTCCCTGTCAAAGGGATACCGAGCACTGCAAAATAGTTTTGTAAATTCGTTACGTTCCTGTGTTCTTGTTTCTTTCGTTTGTTCAGTTTCTTGATAATCCTGCCACCATCTAACGAACGACGATCAGATACAGAATTGGACAATGGCAAATAATCAGGTCGATCATCAGAATCCGATCAGAACTTCCTTTACGAGTGCCCACTAGTTACAATTTGTATTTTCTTCAAACCAAAATCCGCAGTCGTACATTTCGTTGATTCGTACTTGTAACACGACCTGAACGAAAGAAAGAGAGAGGGAGAGAAAGCGAGACGTGTGTATGTACACGTTTAGGCAATTAATATTATAATTTATAGAACGTTACCGGAGAAACGTTCATTCACGATCCCAATATTCGAGACATGTAAATAATCACAAGAAAATTTTATATTTCAAAGTTGAACGAGTTTTCCTATTGAATCGTCCCGTGGTTGAAGCGTTGCCCTCTCGAGGAAGAATCGTTGAGCAACGAAAAAGAGCAATCTCGACAAAACTACGGGCGGGAACAGTGGGAATCACGAATGTCCTTGTCCCGTCTGCGATACGAGCGAAGCGCCTGGACAAACGAGTGCCAAACGTTTATCCTTTTCGCCATCCAATGAAGCAGAATCTCTACGAGGAATGCAACAAACGCGAAGCTGTGACCAAAAACAGCGATCGCCAACATTTGTTCGCGAAGCGCTATCATCGTGGTTTTGGTGTCGCGAAGTGATTCGTACGCGTCTGGATGGGTAAGCTGCGTTAGGTTTCTTCCACGTGTGTAAAGCTTGCGGGTTATACCGGAGCGTTGCATACGATATATAATACCGTCGATGCGAGAGCGATAGGGTGACCTTCTACCGACTACAAACGCGCGGCTATCCGTCCAGAAGCAAGGCTTGACGATTTTCAGTTTCGGTCGTCCGTTCTCCTTAGTTTTCGCAATGGCTATTTTAGCGCTCATCTTGAATAAGCAACAAGTTATGTTTTTGTACTTCGCAGCGATCGACGAGCAGCTCCTCATCGATCTGCGCAACGCGATGCTCTTGCGCTTGAGATTGAGAAGAGCGCCGTGAGCATTCTCGAAAGTTTTGGCAAACGCTAAGGGACTAAGCATCGGCACGAGGCCCGAGTTGTCGAGATCCTCTATCGAGTGAAATTCCTTTTCACCCTGAGTTTCCAGGCTAACGCTTGTTATAGCGGCATAAATATTGTACGAGTAACTCGCCGAGGCGAGGAGAAGACTGGCGAAAACGATTCGCTGAACGTTCGGTCTTGGTTGGCTGGCGACCGAAACCCCGAAGAGAACACGACCGACGGTGAATGGTCGCCAGATCTTGACGTCGAAACGAAGCAACCAACCAACCGTACAGTATATTATTATGATGCAAAGACTGAGTACGTAAGCCTCGAAGAAATCTGCCGCGACGGGAATTTTCGTTTCCGGCAAAATCGGCACGACCGCGCAAAATTTGTCGATTATCATCCCCGTCGTACGCAACGAATCGTTACGCGAGGATGAGAAACGGGCCAACAACGAGGATTGCACGTCGATTCCCAATGCACTTATGTCGCTGTGCATCGTACGTATCGGATCAAAAAATTCGGCCCGTTGATTCGGTGATTCGTAATATGGCTGGAGGAACTCCAGCGTTGCGTTTAATTTATCAGCAATTATTCGCAGAGCAACTATATTCGCTCCCCAGACATTCACGACTTCCTTGTGCTCGTTGTACTCGACCATCGTGAATGGCGGCATGTTCACTGCTCCCACGCGCAAAGGATAACCCCACATGTTCGCGATCTTGTCGGGGAACAATTCGGTCGCTCCTCCCGAACGCCAGGCAATCCTCGTGTATTCTGAATTGAACGGGTTGTATCGATGGATCGTCGGTACTTCCGATTGATCGTCAACCTGCTAAAGGCACAGTTCATAAATTCAGACCTCTAACGATTACATGACGATGTTTTGGACCAAACGTTTCTCGGATATTAGTAATATTTGTTACAAAATCGTCGAGCTCTGTGTCCAAGGGCAGGGCTTGATGCTTCATTTTCCATAAAATGAGAATTCAACATTCGTTAGAGGACGTTATCGATTTGGTAAATGTTTGACAATATTTATGAACGTTTTCGGACGGTTATTTGTTTGGGTTTGTTTTACAATTTACAAAAGTTACGTATCAGCTAACTTTCGTGAATACCGGTAACGAATAACGAGTAATTCTAAACAACCTTTCATTCGCGACAATCAAAAAGCAAAGTTGCGATGGAAGAGCAAATACGTGACTAATAACGAATCTTCGTTTTTCAGCTGGATGAAGGAACTAAAGTGACAGCATAAGAGAGTTTGAAATTCGTCGCGCGTGTCTTACCACTTTCGATTGAACGAGCTCAATGATCGTCAAGTCGAGGGCTTTCCTCGTCCAACCGTAACGAAGCAATTCTTCAAGGTTTTCGCTGCCCCCCCGTGCCAAAGAAACGACGAGATATTTCGAGCAATAATGAAAGCTGGCCATCTCGGTTGCAGCGTAGATCAAGCTTTTAGCCTTTGGGATCGCCGATGAATCACGAGATTCAAGAACGAGAAGAAAAAAGGTGGCTGGGCTATCGATTGGCCAATACATCTCGTTCTCTCGGTCGAGTTTCCTGTAGACCGGATTCGCTTCGAGATTCTCGTCCAAGTTTATTCTCCAGGTGGGAATACGTTGGACCAATTTAACGATTAATTCTTGGATCAACGGGCTGTCCAAAGTCTCGTTCGCGTCGAGCCTGGTAATCACCTTCAGTTCCGTCAAACCCGATTCCTTCACGATGTATCTCGTGACGTCGTTCACCCACTCGGTGGAGTGAACGAAAGTTCGTAGTAGCCCGTCGCAAAACAGGAATACACAAAACGCAAAAAACTTCATTGCTGTCGAGCGCAATCTCAAGCAACGCTTTCTGCTTCGTTGACTCGACTAATGCAGCGAGAAAAGAAAGAGCTCGGTGAATTGCCGCACCGTTGGCCCACTTCCGGTCCCGCGAGCCATTTGCTTCCTGCTCGCCCGCAATCACGCGACACACTTATCAGCGGTTGATCGAACCGTTTATCCGCTTTGTTCCTTTGACACGTGTTAACGTGAATGGACACGCCTTCGATTATCTTCAAATCTCTATCTCTCTCTCGCTCTCTCTCTCTCTTTCTCTCTATTACTCTCTTCCTGAATGTTATCGAACGCCGAATTGAATTTGTGTAGTCCACCTTATTTTCGTGTGACCGATTTTATTTTTGATTCGCCTTCTCCGCAATGTAATGTCGTTATAAATCATTCAACCTGATTACACATCTTGCAGATTTGAACAAGTCATATTGCTGGACCCAAATATTGCTGGAACATCAAGATATCCCTCAGTTCGAACGAATCTATGGGTACTTTTAATCCTTAACCCGCGATGGTATTCGAGGCACCTCATCCCACGAACCTGGATCGTTTTTGTCTTCGCGCTACCACACCCATAATTATTCATTAAAAAAATCTGCAAAAATTCATAGTTTATCGTTAGAATACACTTTTATCGAGTAAATATTTGTTTTTTTATAATTCTTCTTATTTTTGATACTTTTTTTAAATAAAACATTCAGCAACTCGCAAAAAAACGTTTTTTGCCAAAGAAATATAGCATAAGTAAACATTATGGGAACATTAATATTAATAGCGGTTTGTTCAAGGAAAAAGATTTATCCCTACAGAAAAAAAATATTCATGTAGGAAATAATTATAAAATAAAATACATTATTAATTAGTTGATAATAAACTATTTTATACGTTCGAGAATTTTCTGAATAAAATTTTGGCCAGGCAAAAACAACCCACGTTCACGGGTTGAGGGTTAATTTTTGTTTTCCTTAAAAAATACATTTCTGCATCGTGAAATATGGAACGTTGACACCAAAAAAACGAACGTGAAAGACCTGAAAAACTGAAGTCGGATTAACCGGACACGCAATCAGAAGTTCGTGGCAGAAGCGTGCATTCGAAGGGTGCCCACCGATTAGAATCAAATTCCTAAGGGCACGATATATTTTTATGTAAAATCGAAGCAGCCTAAGGTAGATAGCGTTTATGAAAGGATATTCGGATCGAGCGATAATTTGTATTGTGATGGGAGATCCAGTTCTACGAGGCCTTACTTCTGGTCGCGATATTTCTTGACGCGATAAACGACAATTTCTCCTATGAACGCGAGTAAAGAAACGCTGTAGCCGACAAAGAGTATGGCCATCAACTCGTACAGCAGTTCCTTTTTATTCCGAGCACCAACGGTCGCCGATATACTCTCGTCGTCTTTGTCGGTTGCGTCGGTTCCGATATTCGTGACCTCCAAATTAGTATACAAATTGGCCATCAATCCGTTAACTTGAGAACGTATCACGGCGTGTCTAATATCTTCGCGGAAAGGCGAATTTTTACGCAGCAAGAAAGCGTAACTATCCACCCAGAAGCAGCAGGAATCAAGTACCTTGACTTTGTTCGCGTACTTATTTTTATTCCGGCGAAAAATTTCGTTCGCCTCTGCCCTGTTCATGAGACAAGTGACGTTCTTGTGTTTCAAAGCTTCGGATAGACAAGAATGTATATTTCGCATTAAACGAGTTTTCTTTTTGAGACTGATGAGCGCTTCGGTATTGACGTGATCGAACGTTTTGTTGAAAACGTAATAATTAATGATAGGCTGAAGGCCCGAGCGGTCCAAATCTTCGAACGAATCGATCTCGTTTGTCGCTACAGTTTCGAAGCTGACCCTCGTAAGGGCCGAATAAATTTTTGTAGAGTTGATGGCCGCAATGGCTAGGAGAAAGGTAAACATGACGCGTTCGACGTTCCTCGTGGGCGTACGAGTCATGCTAACACCGAACAAAACTCTTATTACGTTGATGGGCTGCCAGATGCGGCGATTAAATTTAAAGAGGCTTCTCAACAGCCAATACACGAAAGTGATTCCGACACACATCGTGTGTACCTTTAAGAGATCCCACAGAGCCGGCATTTTGTAACTCGGTAGGATCGGTACTACAGCACACAAGCTGTCCAGCTTGATACTCGTCGTACGATGAATTCTAGTTTTCCAGTTGACCGTATGATGGGGCGCCAGACTCGCCAACATGTCGAGTTTACCGGAGCTCATTAAATCGCGAAATCCGGACGGTGTTGGGTCTCGATCGATGTCTCTGAATCTCGTCATCGGTAACCACTTTACCGTAAAGTTCAATTGTTCCATGATCATCTTGACCATCTTGATGTTCGCGCCTCTCATGCGAATTAGTCTTTGACGCACGCTGTCAATCTCGAGATACGAGAGGGGCGGTTCGTGCATAACCCCAACGTTGAACGGATAGCCGTGCATGTTGCCTGATTTTTTCGGGAACCATTCTTCACTCGGACTCCAATTCTTTCTCGTGTATTCTCGCCGGAATGGATCGTAACGGTGAACAATTGGATCGGAGAACCAATCGACGGATGTCAACTTTCCCTTCGTTCTCGGTCGTACCAATTCTACAATCGTGAAATCAAGAAGACTCTTCGACCACGCGTAATGCAACAGCGGCTCGAAACCCTCCCGCGCTTTCGGTGATATCAGTACGAACAAAATGTTCGTTGTCGCAAATCCGCGGGTTTCGATTATAACGTCGATCGAATCTCGCGATGGATAAACGTTCAGAAGATCGTTCGACTCTTCGATCATCACGAATAACGTCGTATAGCTGTCAAAGAAATGATCAATGCCCTCAGCCGCTGCTCGCAGATTTTCGATCTCTTCGATCCTCGTGGGAATCCGCTCCACAAGTTCCAAAAATATCTCTTGCAATTCGGGATACGGAAACGTGCGATTCCTCCCAAAATTCAACGTGAAACGGACTTTGGCAATATCCGATTCGTCAGTGACCCAACGACCGAGACTCTTTACCCAACCGGTCGACGCGACCGAATCAAGAATAAAGAATAGACAAAACCATCCGAAAAATATTTTCGAAATCATCGTCGTTCGTTTTCTCATTGACAACTCTTTTCCAATTCAGTGTCAAACCACAAAATGTAACGCTCTCGTTAGATCGCAACACCGGCAAGTTGCACAACGTTTTGACGACTCTTGTCAAGCACGATCATCGTCGCGACTTTTACTTCAAGGGATAATCCTAAACCCTTCCCCCTCCGCCCGCTTCTTTTTCTAAATTTACCGTTACCATGGATAATTAACGGTTATGGTATTTTTTTACTGTTCAAAATTACACAGGCGCGAAATAATACTCCAGCGACGACGCAGTACGGTTGATTTATGCATAACGGTAATCAGAAGCCCCCAGAATCGCCATATGTGATTCATTTCCAGCACTATTTGCAGGCAGTGGAATTTTTCTTTCATTTCGCACCTAATGGATGACGAGGAAAGAATCGTGAGAGCAAACAATATCGATCGAAGCTCTTGAATCAACCAACCACACGAAATATCCAGAAAAGTGCATTTCCCACTACGGAAGAGTTCATAAAAAAACTGCACTCGTTCGCGGAGACCATTAGAAAATGAAATTTTTTTGCACAATGGCGTACTTCTGTGTATGCCGATTAAAATAGCAGCGGAACGAAGTTTCTGTTATAGACGATGCACAGAACAAATTGACTTGTCGAAATATCATGAATTTTGGAAGAATCGCATCTGGAACCACTTGTTATCACGTTTTTGCATCGATCGAAACAAATTATATGTGGATTATATTGGAGAAATCGCGAACCGCTTTTTGGAAGGGATCTCCAGTCCGTCAATTCGACACAAAGCTGCGCGCGCAGTAGCGATTCGTGTTGCGTAATTTTTTCCGGAAAGCGTACGTCGATCAGCTTTATTTTTTTCGTGTATCAAAAAAACACAACCTCAGTGTTGCCATCGTATAAAGCTTATCAGATCGCGCAAATTTACACTTACCATTATTTTCCTTTCATCTATACAATATCCTCGAGAGCGGACGGTACGAAGTTTTAGTGTCGCACTTGGCGCACGCGTAGAATCATTCCCCAATCAGCCGATGCGACTCTCCACCAATAAGCGACTGTAACGGATACGCTTATCTGATCTCGTTTCACTCATTCGCGAAAAAGCATCGTGCGCGTCAGGAAGTGGCGAAAAAACAAACAACATCGACCAGAGATATATTGTTTGACGACAACACTATTTCTTTTCACTCGACACAAATATACACGTCGGTACATTTTTACGCTCTCGATAACACGATACATAAAGACTTGATACTCCGCGTGAAGTCACGATGACCTCTGTTCGATACAAATATAAGGAGTGTTACAGTAACCGCAGAGCCTGCGGTCGACCGCTGCCGACTTGCCGAATTTTCTCGTGCATTCAATCCTTCGATTGAACACATTTGCTACGAACTCCCACTTTTGCCCCTTGTGCTTTTCCGCCCGAAAGTTGTTTTTCAAGAAAATGGAATTTCAGTGGCCGAACGTTGGTTCGAAGTGGGAAACGCGTTGATCGGAGATGTGGTCAAATGACCAAGTGTGCAGTCGAAGGAATAGGCTAGCTTTCCAGCGACCAATAATATCGCTTCACTTTCATCGCTTGGCGCGACTATAACGGAAATGGACCGATCCTATTGGAGGGCTTTGTACAAATCTATAATTCGTATCTCTGGTGGCGTTTGTGGCATCCGAAAAATTTTATTGTTAACATAGCTGAAAGTGTTAACACGAGATAGCGTATTATGGTGGAAAAATGTGCGATGTTTTATTCCAGAATTACTATCGACGAGGGATAAAGGCTAATGTTTCGCAAATAAAAAGGTAACATTGCTTCCGGTCTCTGTTTCAATCTCCACAAGTAGCGACTAATAATTCCGGAGTTTTTAACACGAGAGTCGCAAATCCGCTAACGTGAACATCTTATCGTAGAACAGCTATAATCACGTAAAAGAGGACACTATTTCTCATTGACATACGTATTACGACGGGTTTTGTGCGTTTCGTTGAGATCGGGAAGTGAAAGTAGCACTTCCTGTTTCGATCGCGATCTACGCGACATCTGACATCGAAAATGGTTCGCACATGTTGCATCTACGAATCAAATATTCCGGACGGTATTACGACCTTTTTTTCTCGTTGAACAACATGAATTATAATTGTCGGGATTCTATTCGCCAGCGCCGACTTTGGCACTGCCGGATTGGTTCATGAGAACTAGAATTATCGCGAGAACTGATACGCTCATCGCACTCCAAGCTCGGGTGGCGGAGACCCCACTTTCGCCGGAACAGAAATTCGGGTCGCACTTTGAAAGTACACTTCCAAGCTTGTTCTTCAGATATTCCCAGTCGCACAAACCCACTTGGCATCCCTCGAAGAACAACGGCTTCTCCTGAAGATAAAACATTACTTTGTTCGGACCCTCGGAATTTCTGCATCTGTAAAGAATTTCGAAACTGCCGTGAGAGCAAATTTGAAGTGATGATGCGAACGCAAGAGACTGGAAAACGATTTTGTGAGGTTAGGTTATCCTTTAATTTGGCAGCCAACGATGTTAACGTGTATTAGGGGTAGTAAAAATAAATTCATTATTTTCGGGAGTCAACCAATCAAAAAACTGTCGCAGAAGCTTGTATAGCACGACATCTCATCTATCTAACGCCATCTAGTGTATCCCGATCGGACTTGTACAATGATCCTTCCGAAAAATCAATATATTTTTCGACTTGTCACTTATTCGCTGCGCTAATTTGTAACCTCCGTCACTACGATAGCTAGCGTAAGCTGCAGCAGGGAAAAATGTCAAAAAAATATTCTAGAAAAGTTTTTTGCATTTTCCTAGTCTAATTTTATACTTTCGGCAAAAACTCAGGCATATTTGTAATCAGTAGAAAATTTCCGATTAAATAGACACTTTTAAGAGTTAAAAAACGGAAAAAAAAAATTTTCGACCTCCCAGGCCTACTTTGCCAGAATCTCAAAAATCACGATATTTCAAAGGGTCGTACAGTGGGCTTCTTATATGCTATGAACTTTCAATGGGTGAATTTGGAAAAGGTTTTTGCCTAACTTAAATAATGGCGTTGGATTCGTATCGATATCTCTTTTAGTTTCCCCGGAAAGTCCACTCGAAAAATCGCTAAAAA
>JAPYZI010001045.1:0-37125 GCA_030523105.1 Ophioninae sp. A BG-2022a | reverse complement strand
GGAAAAATTTGCAAAAATCGATGGTCCAACTTTAAAATTCTGCAAAAAATCGAAAAATCATCGGATTTTAATGATTAAAAAAGCATTTTGAAGAGAAAACCATACCGAAGAGATTGAGTGCAGAGTGGAGTGTCAAATCGCAAAGGGAAAAAAGTTATCGATGATTGAGTGAAAAAACTTTTTTGCCCCAAAAATCGAAAAATTTTTTGGATTTTTAATATTTTTTTTATAGGTCCATTTCAATGTAATTTTGTCCCCTGAACACGAATATACCATTAATGTCCCCAAAAGCCCAAAATTTCAATGAAACAATCCTAAAAAACTTCTAAAAACAGAATATTTTTGCTGTGTGCGGTGCTTTCGACGAAATTTCGATTACATTCGTCGAATGTACGATCGAAAATTCTCAGTTGGTTACAAATATACCCGAGTTTTTGCCGAAAGTACAAAATTACACTTGGAAAATGCACAAAATCGGTTCTAGAATATTTTTTTTGACATTCTTCCCTAGAAATGGCGAGTTCAAGACGAATGAAATGGTGGATTTGTTGGAATATTAATAATAATTCAGGGGTTGATCCGGTAACCATACATGCGTGTATCAATCGACTCAGAATTTCACCCCCAACCCCCATTTTCACGGATGACGTTCCGTCGTGAAACACCCTGTATATCTTGTATCAACGATTCGTAACAAAAAGTCGATTGCTCAAAGTGGCGGGGGTGGTAATTTTGCGGCGGTCCTTCATAACAGCTGGTCGCTCGTGACGCCGCCAAGCGCCAGTTTGGGTCGCGGAATACTAGTCTTCAAACCGCCCGTAAGAACTGTCCCTCTATGTACGTCCGACTTCGTTGGTTATACACCGTTGTCACCCAATGAAAGTCTGGTTTTCTCCAACCTTCGGAGATCTTATCAATAGGAAATAAAAAGAGAAGACGAATAGGGTTAATAACAACTAGACTTCTGACGTAACACCAGTTTCTGGCGGAGCCAACGGGCAACCGTGGTGCGTTCACCTTCGGGTGGACGTTCAAGGTAATATACGGTGCATAACAGTACGGTGAAATATATCCTGAAGCCCTTTCAGACCGACAAGACGTTGCGTATACCAAGTGCAGCTGCAAGCACTTTGTTAGTACGTAGCCTAATGTGTATACCGAGAGAAACTTTCCGAATTATCTTGTAACACCTAAGACCGCACCACCATTTTCTCTTACCATCGTTTCCCTCTCGTGTACGTAAACCTACCTTACACGCAATTACCGATCTGTATGGTGAAAGTTTCCTATTATTAACCGCTGAAAGTATTATTCTCGCGTATACGTTGATGCATTTATTCAATCTGTATACGTAGAGGGCGCACAAACAGCAGTTTACATCAAGATTGTACGACCAGTATTGCGAGAAGATGTTCACCACGACCACCAGAGCCGCGTGCCACCGTTATTTCGCGCGTCCAATCCCCTGGGTTACGCCCTTTCGACTCTGCTATCCGAACTGCATACAGGGTGGGGAAAAAGTATGGAAACTCTCCGAAATTTCGTCGCGTTTGTTATAAAAAAAAAACAATTTGACCTTCAAACTCATCTTCAAGGTCATGACGAGTTCAACTTTGTTTCTTCAAATGGGAACCTCTGTTCCTTACTTCGGCGCTCGAAAGAGCGGAGAATTTGACGTTCGGCTTACCGAGACCAGTGGTTAGGCGTGACCTTGAAGATAATCTACAGTTTACCTTCAAGCTCAAGGGCGTTTGTTCTTGAAGAAGATCTAGGGTTAATCGGACCCTACGGTATTTTATCAAGTCGAAATCATTTTTGGATTTATTTTTAACGAATAATCTAAGTGGCTTTTAATTTGACCGTGAGCCACGAGTGGAAACCGCTCCTTTTGGCATCAGCAATCGAAAGATCGAGAAATTTTACGTTCGAAAGGATCAATATATTGATTTTCAGGTTCAAATCCAACCAGTGATCCGAGTACATATTTCAATGTAAAATTCTCTGCTCTTTCGATTGCCGATATAAAAAATAGGGGTTCCCATTTGAAAAAACAAAGTTTAACCTAAAATGACCTTGAAGATGAAGTTCAAGGTCAATACGAATATCACCATAGGAATCCTCCATGAAAACTGTCTGAGATTTAACCTTGAATATTTGCTTTTGTTTTTTTTTTTGTTTTTTTTTCTTCTCATAAAAAAGTCTTTTGAATTTTCTGTGGTGTCCGTACTTTTTCTCCACCCTGTATGTATGCAGTCCCCATATTCTTACGTACGGCGTACACCCCGCTCGTGTATTTAATGTATGCATACACGCCGGAAGCCCGAGCACACGTATACACGTCCGTAACGCGTACTTCGTGTGTTTTCGTCCGTGTGAAAGTGTGGGTGGGTCGATAACGCGGCATGGTAACCGGAAGAGCAGTGAGGATAGTTAACGAAGTTGGGCCAGGACGATACCGCTGAGAACGACGGCAACGGCTGAAGGACGAAGGCGAACGGCGATAGAGGACCTCCCGAGGATTCTGACTACCTACATCGCGCCGCATATACCGTCACGAAATATTTCGTACCTTCGGTTAAAAAACAACAACAACTCGGCGAAGCAAATATTTCTCTTTGAAAGTAATCTCGAAACAAACAAAAAAAAATAGAGACGACACAAGAAGTACCACGAGAGCAAACGGAAGATCGAATTCCGAAGCAAACAAACGAACATTTTGATCGGAGAAATAAATTGCGAGCGTTCGAGAGGGTGATGCGTATTGGGCGGGAAGGGGAGGGGGGGGGGGTGGTAGGGAAATTTGTAGTTGGTCGGGTCCATTAAGGGTCGAAAGGAGATGATTTCTCGGGCGGTGATTGAAGCGTGATCGAGCCGCCAGCATCGGCACTGCCAGTACCAGTATCGCATCCCTGTTTGTCCAAAACAAACAGACGCGATAACGGGAATCTGTACCGTCGATTGAAACGGGCTCACTTGGCGTTTGGAGATTATAAGCAAAGCCGGGGGTGTTTGATTCCCCGATGAGAAAACATGGCTGATGCTGACGAAGCTGTGAGCACACAACGGACTTCGAGATACGATTGATTCGCAAGGAATCGGTTGGATTGCACATCCGATTCAATCCATTTGGATGCAACGTGCGTATCACGACCTAACGTACCTACCATTTCGTACACTCCTGGTATGGTGCGAAGGCTCCGGATCGTTACCGGTATCAACGATAACTACTTTCTCGTGTAGCTACGGTGGAAGAAACACGATAATCCGAGGAAAAGTGTGCCGTGAGGAAGGAGAACGCTAATTTATCGGAGAATCTACGAGGGTTGGATAGAGCCTTGGGCAGAGCTTACGAGGATCAAGAGGAGGCTTAACCACTTTGACAGGCTGTATCAAAGATTTCTCCTGGACAAAGGCTCCAATAGTTTCCTCTTGATGAAAGGAAGCGTAAAAGCTTGCCGACTGGTGAACGAAGGGGATCGCTCGGACTCTCCTGTTGGGTATTTGGCAAAAGATGGAGACCGTTCGCTCTCCTCTTGGACACACCGCGTATTGACTTCCGGTGTTGGAAATTGGGAGAAAGTCCCTTTCTTCCTCGTTCTATACTTCTCTTCGGGGTATAACCATTGGAGTCCACTTTCTAGAGTCGGAAAGGCGTATCTTTGAGAATCGTCAGGGCTTCCTCCTTCTCTTTGACCATTAAGGACTGACAAAGCTTTCCGGGTACATACAACTATTGTGTGTTTTTCGCCAGGAAAGCACCCTTATCCCGGACAGGAGGCGTTTAATCTACGAAACGTTTGAAGTTTTCCTACGTTTCAACGGTTCCTCAGCTCTCTATACCTCGGACGGGGTGAACAATGCGTGCGCGCGCAACCTTCGTACACCCGTTTATCATCGGGGCTCCTACCCAGACTTCATTCGTCCTCCGCATCGTAAATTCCCTGTGGCGATCTCCGCAGCTTACCGAATCGTTCGAGTGTGTATTCAAACGAAGTCGGACCAAGATTATACGCGAGGGTAAAAGATCCACCAGGAGAGGGTTGGTGATGATGTATATACGGTTACTCACGACCCGACGGACCAGGCATCAGGGAATAAACAATGAAAACCGTGTTTCATATTCTACGATGTATTTCGCATTAATTGAACGCTCCTTCGAATAAATAATTCTACCAACCGTATTCCATCATTGGAACGTGAAAATTCAGGATTGGGAATTACAGGGTTGTATTCGCCCCAAAGGGCTCGATCAACTTATGATGATTTTAGGTAGGCAGATTTATTTAGTTCTCCGTACACTTATAGTATGTAATTTTGAAAACGACAAATATTTGAAATATTCAAAATAAATTAAAAATGTTTTAATATATATTATATATATATACATTTTAAATATATGATAACTATATATTTAAATATTATATTAAATTAATTATAAAAATTAAATTTCATATTAAATAATATTAAAAACATTTAAAATAAAAATGCGAGTGAAAGAATAACGCAAAGTAAAATTTTTTATTTTTTATTTTCACGTTAAAAAAAACATTCAAGCTAAAAGTAAGTCAGTTAATAAAACATCCTCTCAAAAACATTGACGTTCACTCTGTCCTATGAACTAGTGATGGTGTTTGCAGAAAAAATAAGTACTAATTAATTCAACTCAAAGGATTCATCCTTTACATCTGTTATTTTTGTTTACCGATAAATTGTCCCAATTACTTATTTTTAAATAGCCAAGAATACAGCTCTGATATAATCGTTACAACCCAATGGTCGAGATTTCCAAAGAAACGAAAGATGGAGGTACGACTGCCTTTCGCATTTTGTTATAAAATTGGTATAATCGTATTTCGAGAAGGGTACCATAGTAACGAAAGAGGGTTATTTGGAAAGAACACAGACATTGAATATTTATATCCTCCACCAAGCAGGACTCAATAAGCGACGTGTGAGGCGGAATATTTCTATTTGGAGTTTAGCCATCCTCATCACAGTCCGTTGTAAAAGTTGAAGCGTATTCTAAAGTTTGGAGTGACGTCGGAGAGCTTCTGGTAATTATGCTGAAGTGGGGCACCACGTCAATTTTAATTTTGTAACTATTTTTTTCTTCATTAAAAAAGCTATGTAATATTGAAGAACCATATTTTTTGTCACCTCTAATAGCGTACGTGCATTGGTGGCTGGGTGGGTATTATTTTTTCTCATTTTGAGGGGGTATTTAACCGAGTATTATTTTACAATTTAATTAACATTTTTTGTTTGTTTCAACTTTAAAAAGAGCGGGGGTAACTTGACTTGCGATTTTACATCAGTATTATATTCTGAAATGCTTATTTTATAAATATCACTACTCTTCGTCACGAATCTAAACACCAAAATGTATTCAAAAATTCCCCATTTTTGTCCTCAAACTTCAAAACTCCATAATTTACGGAAATAAATAAAAAATCTCAGTCTCCCTCGATTCAAATTCACCAGTTGTAACCCACGGTAGACGTTCGTACCGAAACAAAAATGTTGGCGCCAAAATGCATACAAAAATTCTTTATTTTGTCCTCGAACTTCAAAACCCTATAACTTGTGGAAATAATTAAAAATCTCAATCTACCTCGACGTAAATCCACTAGTGGTGACCCACCGAAGACGTACGGTCCAAAACAAATTATTTTGGCGCCGAAATTGCCCCCCCCCCCCGCCCCGCTTCCGCATAATTATCGATATTTCAAAAATTTGGTTCGATGAGGTCGTGAATTTAGTTGGTACTTTGAGGGCGGATCGTTTCTCTCTAAGGTTTGACGTTTGTGGAATGGCGGGATCCGTCGAGACCCTAGAACACGGATTAAAAATTGGATACCGTAACCGCAATAACCGCGACATCATTAAAGAGGACGCAGAGGGTGTGTGATATTGGAAGTGGCGTTCCTTTCATCAGGTAGCCGATACACGAAGTGCACCTTGAGGCACCGTTACTCGCTTGAAATACGGCTCATCTTTTGAAACCTCCCGATGGCAATCACCTTCCAACGACTAATTGATCATTTCACAGTGCAGGAGCTTCGAGATTCCTCGGCCCCGATAAACTCTCGCCCGTTTCAGGCTCCGATAATTTATTCATTGCCGCGTTCGCGGTCTGGAAAATTAAAAACTCCGATCGGTTCCACGAGACGCAACGGTTATTTTCTGAAGGCACGATGTAAAAGAGAAACTCACGTCGAGGAAGTATCGCGGTAGAAACAAAAATTCTGATTTTCGCGTTGACGAACAAAAAAAAAAAACTAACTTTTCAAGTGTAAGAATAATTAAACGAGTCAGTAACGTCGAGTAATTTAATTTATTGAACACACCGAGTAATTAAAAGGCCCGGCAAAAATAATGTTGTTCTTTATGTCGTATAAAATAATTATTGTTTAAAAAAAATATCAGTATTTCATTTATTCATTGATATTAAATGACATATTTAATAAGTATTATTAAATTATTAAATTATTAATATTAAAAATATGTATTTCAATTATGTTTATTTTTCGACCACTTATTGAAGAAAAGACGGAAATTATTTTTCAAACAGACAAGTAGATTGTACGTATTACGTAAGTGTATCAAACAGATTCCAAACATCATAGTTGAATCCCAAAAATAATATTACGAAATATCTTTCATTTTCATGAACAAATAAACGGTACTACAATACAAAAAAAAAACACGAATTATCGAAGTGAAAAAAAGATGCAGTCGATGCAAATCAGCGGGAAAAGTGATACGCCTGGAAAGCCAAGAAACTGGGTTTATCAGCTGTCTGGCTTTCTCGAGCGGCGCTCAGCGAACTGACAAAGTACAAACAGAAGAAGAATAATAGCTGAGAGAGAGAAAGAGATCTCGAAGAAAGAATGGCGCGACAACGATGCTCTTATGTACACGTAAATATGAAGAAGTGCCTCCAGTACGCGGGTCCCTTTCTCGTTTTTCTTTTCGTGCACATCGGGGCCATTACTCGCGAGCGATGGCGTCGCTCGCTTTTCCCCGCGAAGGTATTTCAGCCACGTTTTCGTTGTATGAGAATAACAGGGGAGGGGAGAGGAGGGACTGGTCTCTTTGTGCCACACCGAGGCCATTATCGCGCGTGATACATGCTGGGCTCATCGAGAGCTAGGTAAGGATTAAAAAAAAATTCCGTCGAGACGAAGAACAAGACCCTCGGAGTACTCGGAGTGGCCCTCTGCTTGCATCAATCTGCAGCAATTTGGCGAAAATAGTGAAAAGCTTTTTAAAGCGGTTCCCACTCACTTGATCGAATTGAAATTTTTCTACAGGTACTCCCAAGCTGCGTCTCATGATTTTCCAGGATTGGCCAAATTTCCTCCACTCCAATGGCTAAAGTGGCTCTTAGGTTGATCAATTTTGCTAGCGACGCGTGTTATACGCGTTCCCGTGGGTTTATACACGTGCACGTTGAGGTAAACGCCAAAACTTTGGCTGTCTAGATGCACGCCGAACTTTTGATGTTATCCTTACCATGCGAAAGGTTCTAGGCCACCACCCGGCATTCGACGTGTAGAGTTGCTACGAATGATGGCTTTTTGCTCTTGAGGCGCGCGCATAGAATATCCTTGCAGCCCTGAGTACTCACGTATGAAGCGTTTCCGGTGGAAACCTCGAAGATCGTCCCCTCTCTGGATCCTCCTTTCAAGCTGACGGTCCTATCTAACCCGGTCCAAAGTATTCCAACCTTCATACTGTCTACCCACTTTGGGAATTCCTTTGTAAAGCTGATGAGACGGGTTCGAAAATGGGCCGTAGGATGCGATACACACAACTGAAGTAAACTGCTATTCTCATGACACGACTCAAATTATTTAACCTTTCGAGTGCATACCGGGTCCTTTTGACCCATTATTTTTTTCGTTACGTATTTTTCAACCCATGAACGAACGTTTTGCCATTTAATTTTCGTTCTTGTCAAAAAATAAACTTGGAGCCATAAAATATAGATCATTTACTAATTAAAACGTCTCTATAAAAAAACACACACACGCTCAAAATGCATATTTACTGAAACGCAACAATTTGAAAAAACGTCATGGGTCAGATTGACCCAATATGCACTTTAGGTTAGTATCGGAAGTGCGCGCACGAAGGGTTAATCCGCTGGCCAGACTCGTGTAATCCCGAGAATACGACTTCTTGCAAATTCCACGTTACCTTCTCTCTTGCTAATTCAAAGAACTCCCGCGACACGCTGAGAAATGATACCTCTGCCGTGACTACACGAGAATCGTAAGAAGACGACGGAGTTCAACGGATCCTTTCTCTTTTCGTTGCGCAGTGCGGTGCTTCCTACTTTACAACTTTTCCATAGTGGTATCTTATTAGTGCAGGGCAATACCTTTCATTATGAAGTCGTCCAATTTACCTAATGCCTCTATTTTCCTTCAAACGATCAAACGTCAAACGTTTTTTTTTTTCCTTCAAGATTACTCTACCTAAACAGTTGTTCAACCTTGAAATTCATTCGGATTCCATTAGTGACCCGAAAAAATCTGGGCCTGCAACGGGCTCGAATGTATTTTCTGTCTTCTCTACTTACTGCCTGCTTTTACGTATTACCGGTTCTCAATCGAACCTGAAATTTCATCGCGTTTTCAGCCGTTTTGATCTACGTTATACCTTGCTGAGGGACACGGGGAAACTGTGGAAAACCCATTCCAGAATAGATGGACGCCCCATGTTTTTTTTGGTCTGTCATACCCGGACAAAAATTCTTATTTTCATTGAAGAATTTTTGCTAAAATTGCGCCTCAGGCACCAGCTGATCGTTCGATAAGTCAGCCGGTGCATCAAGCGGTCACCGCTCCAAGTATCGGCCATGCGCAGCGATGCTGAACCTCGAATGACCGCCCTGTACCAGTCATCAAAGACATCAAGAGTATTCATAAACTTACTAAATCAATAAAAAGATATTCAAAATACATTTGGGAACACTAAGAACAAAAATCAAAAGAAAAGAAAAGAAACTAGAGAAAAAAAAACTAAAAATGGCGGTAAAGACCAGATTTTCGAATGTTCAGTTTGAAATTTGAAACGCCGATTGTTTAGGTCGTACAGGCAATTAAAAAAATCTTGTTTTTTTCAAAATAATAAACATCACACCGCAGAGTTTCACTCCGAACACTTTTACGCGTAATGCGCCGGTTTGTCCGGTCTGGAATATGAAGTTCCTAAAAGTTAGCCTTTAGTCATCTCCTCCTCTTACACTCTCGAGTCCCAGAGTGGACAAAAGAGATCCCGGGTGTAACGTATACGAAGACGGAGTGAATAGACGTTACGGAGTTTGCGGCGACGACGACGGTGTCAGAAGTGCAGGTAGAGGTGGACGCTCTACCTGCTGCGAAGGGGAGAGTCTAGGAATGGCTTCACACCTTCTGCTCCAAGGCGATACCGGATAACGCCTTGTCCTCCTCACCCGTACAGCTTTGTGTTAGCACGCGTGTTCCGCTTTTCCTTTTGCTGACGCACAATAGCGCACAACGAAGACAATCACCAGCTTCGGTATTGGCTCGATACACAATCGTTCCGTAAATATATGACTAAGTGCGTATGGGCTTTTCTCACCTGATCTCTCAGCTTATCGTTGGCTGATGTCTTCTTGACGTACAAAAGGAAAACGAAAAAAAAAAAATTAAACCAACGAAACGTCGAATGATTTTCCACCGGTGTCCGTGATTATGTCCAATATAATAGGTGCTATACATACATATAATAATAATAAATAAATAAACAAAAATAACAAAAAATAATTAAAAAATGAATTAATTCTAATAGATTCAATTCAAGTAAAAAGATATCCATGATTTTTCCAATAGATAGCTTCAGTTATCTGTATCTCGCGTTGTACGAGTCTAATCGGGTTACACCCGATGGCTTTAGAAAGATGAGATTTTGTAATAAACCAACTGCTTCGACAATTTTATGATTAGTTGACCCAGTTTGTGATTGGTTGACCACAGAAAATAATGGATTTCTTTTCACTACACCTAATATCTCCGTGCCCAAAATAGGAAAGTCTCCATTGTTGATCGCCGTTCCGAATTGTATCGCGGCCCGAAAGATTCGTAGGCAGTCACGGTCGGCTAATAAATGTCGGGCAATATGCTTGAAAGTTGGTACGCCGGCGTGACAATGATATACCATATCAAGAGGCTGACTCGACATCGCGGTTGAGTCAGCGTGAAATACCTCGCGCGGTATACGCTCGGTTTACGTGCGTTAAATACGACTGTGTACCGTACAGTTGCACAATTCGCCTGTACGTGACGACCCATGACCATGACAGTGCACCTCTGTGTATTCCTCATAAGGAACGTTGCTTCGGTTTCCGTCTTCGACTTTGCTAGAACTCGTTTATAAAGCGCAGCAATGAGGACTATTGATCCGTTTTTTTTTTTACCAACGGAAAAGTAGTTTTTAGTGGCAAAAAACAGAACCGAAAGTAGCGACGGCTTATTGTGTAGATTCAGACGAATTGGCCAGTTCGCTAATTACGAAAAAACCTCGAATGGAAAACCATGTTGAACGATCAGGAATCCACTATGGGTACAGCGAGAAAAAAAGTGAAGGGTGAACGACCTATTTTTCTCGTCCCCTCGAACGCTCTTTTTTTCATTTATTAAGAAGTACCCTTGACTTGTAGTCCTAACCAAATACCCATGTTGTTGTAAATTTGGGGTTTAAATTTCAAAAACTAGCATTAAAATGATTCTAGGGATAAATTCCACCCCATAAAACGACTTTTCCATAGAGAAAACGATAGCGGTGCTCCAGTACGTGCACGAGTACCAAAAGTATCGAAAACGAGCGCTAATCAAGCGTTCCAAGTCGGGAATAACGGTATGCAAATTGGGTCGGTCATCACGGTTACATCATTGATCAAGGAATTAAATCCTGATCGTACGGTATAAAGTTTCATTCGAATTTAATTAATCGCGAGCCATCGTGCATTGGGTCGGAAACCAATGCGGAATTTAGCCAATAATTGGCTATCCGACGATCATTGTACTCCAGGATGTTCAATCGAGTGGTAACACGGTAGATTATCAGTAGGCAAAATGGCGAACGGGAATGAAAAGTATGCGGGAAAAAGTGTCGAGCAATTTGAATTCCCGTATGACACAGTAGCCTTTGAAGGTGTGCTAAACGTACCAATCGCTGTAACGATCAAAATTCACGTTGTTTTAGCTCTATCCAGTGCGATTTAGCCCGCCTACGCATTCCGGTCTCGCTGCATCCACACTGCAGTGCTGCACCGAGCCCGCGACGGATATAGCGATAGGTTATGTACGTACCGGCCCAAAGAGCGTTAAAGCGCGTGTACGTGGTTATTACCGCAGGCACCGCGCGAGAGATACGAGAATGTATATTCCCGACCTGAATCCTACCGCAAAACACATACGACAGAAACCAATTCGCACCGCGGATGTTTCTCGTAGGTTATCACTGCGCCGAGAGTGCGCTTGTACAAACATACATTTCACTCGACCTGTACGCTTCGCGGTGTCACCGCTTCGATTTCTCCGACCGGTTGTTTTCCAAATTCAATTTCCATAGCTGTCAAACGTTTTTTGTTTTGTTTTTTTTTTATTTTTCGTTTCAAGATTACTCTTCCTGTACAGTTGTTGAATCTCGACATTCATTCGGATTCCATTAGTGACCCGAAAAAAATCTCTACCTGCAACCGGGTCAAATCTATTTTCTGTTTTCTTTAGTTACTGCCTGCTTTTACCTATTAACGGTTCTCAATCGAACCTAAAATTTCGTCGCGTTCACAGCCGTTTTGATCCGCGTTATACCTTGCTGAGGAGCACGGGGAAACTGTGGATAATCTATGCCAAAATAGATGGACCCCCCGTTTTTTTTTTGGTTTTCCAATACCCAGATGTTATGATTGAAAAACCTCTGCGAAGGTTGCGCATCAGACTTCAGCTGACCATTCGATAAGCCGGTGCGCGAAGCGGTCACCGCTCCGAGCATTGGCCATGCACAGCTCTGCTCAGCCTTGAATGACCGTCCTGCACCAGTCATCAAAGACAACTCTGTTCGATCTGTCACCTTTTATCATCTATAAAAAAAACAGTAATTCGAGGCGCGTGGTTTTTAAAATTGCCTCAAAAGTTCGACTGTGAAATATGTTTTGGACAGCGGGCTCCCTTAAGGGACGTATTTTACGTTAAAGATGGGTGTAAAAAAAGTGAGGAAAAACCAGGAGACGAAGGGGGTTCGGAGACAGGTCAAATGATGGTGGAATGTCTGGTGTATAGGAGTATATACGTATAAGAGGACCGGTATGATCGATAGGGTCGATAAGCCCGAAGCGGAGGGTACATCCTCGGGGGACACATCCTGCCCTGTACGCGGGTCTTTCCGGCCCTACGTAATACCGGCTTTTGCCACCAGCCCTCTCCGAGCTTCTACGCTTGCATCGTTATCCATAAATTCAATGGGAACGAGCCAGATACATGTGTACCCACACCCAAATACGTTTACGCGTGGTAAGGTGACGACGCGTTTACCAGCATCATGCCTCAACCTTCTTTCTCCTCCCAAACATTTCCCACTCTTTTTATTCCATCTTTCTTTAATCATCGTTTTGGCTGTGTGCCACAATCTGGATGAGGAACGTATTCGTGTTGCAGCTGCCTAAGAAAGGTGGGACCATCATTGTACTTCCGGGTACAATACGTTCGACTTTTTTTTTCCCTTTCGTTGGTAATTCGTTCTCGAGTCCTCGACATCGAATTTATTATTGAGCAAATGATTCTTTTTTTCATTATTCAGTAATAATTGAATCAACTGTTGAGTAAAGTATGTGGATTTATGAATTCATTATTTTACTTATCAACGTGTGTAATTATTACGTAACCAGAAAAATAGATTTTTATTCAATAATTTATTACTTAAAGATATTATTATTACTTGATAATTTTTTTAGCCTTTGTTTATCGGGCGTAATAATTAAATTGACTTTTTAAAAATAATTTCTCACTTAATGATGTTAATATTACCTACTTAATAATTTTCGTACCTTATTTTTATTATTACGTAATAATCGAATCGGTTCTCAAACAAAGTAAATAAATTAATGAATTTATTGATTTATACTGTCAATCTTCGGTTATTTACTTTTTGATTTTATTTTTGTTTTGTTTATTTTAATATTACTCGTTTCACTTACATTATTGTAACTTTAGTTGTTTTATTTTTACGTCCTTTGCTTATTGCGTTCGTGCTAACTTTATTTATTTTATTATTATTCACATTTCTTTATTAAATGCTTCAATTATTTATTATTACTTACTTTATTTATTTGATTATTATTTTATTCAGTTATTTCGTTATTACTTTCTTCATCCATTTTATTGTTATTGACTGCGTTAATTTTATTGTTATTCGGCTTACTTGTATTACACGTACCGTACTTGTTTAATAATTTGTTTATTTTTAAGTCGGTTGGTTCTATTTTTACAAAAGTATCCTTTATACGGTACATCGAATATTTTCTCGTATTCTGAAAGTCCTTGGGCTTTTTCAACCATTCTTTTTCGAGCGTATTCAAGCTCCAGGCAAGAAGACCGGCTCGCCGGTCGAGCCACAAGATTTGCGTGCGCGGTAATACAAGCAGCGGTACACCCCCGGGATGGAACTCGCATGTTTCTCCGTGCGTTGTATACCGGAATTATACGAAGATGCGCGAAAATGGATACCGCAGACGAAAGACCAGTTTCATTATCCGTGTATAGATATACGAAATGAAAAGACGGGGGAGGGGGGGGGGGACGTATGGAGGATGGAGAGAACTCCTGGTCTACTCTCCGGACCCACATTCTCCTCGCAGTCCCATGAGAATTGTCGACTTAGTGCGCCGGAAACGACGGATGTAATATTAAGGCAGCCACGAGAGATCATGCGCTTCTTGTCTTTCTTGTCCCCTTTTCTTCTCCCTTTTCGTCTCTCAGGACGAGGCTTACCGTCAAACATCACGAGATCCTTCGGATGTTCGGTATGAAATCTCGCGAAAACAAAAAAAAAATTACGAAAAAATACATCAGGTTGGTTTTGCTGAATATTTGTAGGACATGGAAAACGGATTTTAAGGAGTTACGGTTTTTGGAGAAAACACAGACGATATGTATCCCGATGAAAAAGATTTTTACCATGTTTTTTTTTTTTCTAAAGAGATGGAAAGGACAAAGAATGATTTCGTTGATAATAACAATTTTTTAAAATAATATTCACATCTGTTTTCAAGTACGAACGAAACATGGAACATGCTTCGGTCACGTGTTCGTATCAATATTGATTTCAAAACCTTCAAAACTTACTTTGAAAAATAATCGACCTATTTTTCATCATTATTTAACCCAATTACTATTTTTATGAAGTTTATTATTCAAACTGATTAACAATTTATTCAATATATTAATTTATTTATTCATATTTATACATATTATATATTAATTATAATATAATTAAAAGTTACTAATTTTCAACATTATTTAACCCAATTACTATTTTTATGAAGTTTATTATTCGAATTTATTAATAATTTACCCAATATATTAATTAATTGATTAATATTTATTATTAATATTTATACATATTATATATCAATTATAATATAATTAAAAGTTACTAATTTTCATCACTATGTTACCCAACTATTATTTATTATTCGAATTCAATTAATTGAAATCAATTTTTTCCGGAGGATTTCCGCACTTCTACCCCTTTAAGCCACATGATAAAAAACCAATGATATCTAAAAAAAAAACGTTGTAGAAAGCGATAAAACGTACGAGAAGTCATATCAATCATTTAAAAATAAATATTATCAAAAATAAAGTAACGAATGAATAAACCCAAACAAGCCCAAACAAAGGGACGCTCGACTCAGCAAGAATTAGCGAACCCGCGGCGTAACCGCGCGCTTTCCCAGAATGAGGCAATTTAAATGCTATGCAAAAAAGTTCGTTTTAATTAAAGGCAGACTCTAATTCGTATACCAGCCCCGCCCGGTTTCGCGAGAGCTTCGAGTGAATATACACGGAGCGGGAGACAGTCGTTGACTCGCGAACGAGTGGCTGCGATCACCCTAACCTCATCATCAAAATATGCATATATCGTATGCATTTTGTGCAATCTCCTTTCAATTGGGTTGTTTGGGTTTGTTTGGGTTGGCAAATGATTTTCCATCTGGCTGATGGTTCTTTCAATTTAGCCGAGCGAATATTTTTACGCTCCGTTAATTCGATCCTAATTTTAAGGTGTCAGACATCACCGGTATTCTCTGACACTTCCATCTATATTTCCATCCCATTTTTTCCCCACTTTTCATTCCTCCTTTCGCCCATCCTCGTACACTCATCGACTTTCCGCTTCACTGCTAATTGGATCGTGGATCATTGCCTGCCTCTAGCTCTCGCTTCCTATCTTCTCCCATCTCGTAGTAATTAGTTTTAATCTTTTCAATTAATATCTCGTGTTTTACTTTCCCGTTAATCACATTTTCGTACTTCCTCGACTGGTGTCTATGCACGCGTGCATTTCCCGAGTCCAAATTTACACGTTTCAACGCCCACTTCGTCACTGGATAGAAATAAAGATGCTCGAATTATATTTATTTTAATGTAAAATTAACTCGTACTTGACGTTAGATAAGAAAAGAAAAACAAATGATTTTTCCCTTTTTGCTCTTTGTGTTATTAAATATAGTTTAGAATATTTAAATAATTCAGCATGGAGTCAAACGGTAAGAGAATTCGATCTCGATTATTTATTATTATTATTCATTCATTTTTTAACTCACCAAATGATTTTTAAATATTTCGTAATTATTAATTACCATCGAGTGAACTATAGTATACGCTCAATGTAATTGCTACGATAAGGGGTATTAATGTACTTCTATTTATTTAATGTTTTCAATTATCGCAACTCGATTGATACTGAAAAATAGAAAACCAGTAGAATATTCGATAAATCAATTAATATCTTTGTTTGGGTTTGGCTGAATTTGTTCGCCGAGCTCTGCTCGATTAATACTGAAAAATACGAAATAAATCGATAATAAAAATAGAATAACGTGAATTTCGTAAAAAAAAGGAGGATGGATATCCTGTCGGATTAAAAAAATAAAAAAAATGTTTATAAAAAAAATAATTATAAAATAAATAGAATATTCTATGAATCAATTATTGTCTTTGTTTGGGTTTGTTCATCCAGCTCTTTCGACCAAATGCTGCTAAACACGAAATAAATACGATACTCGATGAATGACTGAATATTTTTGTTTGGGTTCTTCGATAAAGCCCTGCTCGACAAATGCAGCAAAATACGAAATAAATACGATACCTAATGAATCAATCAATGTCATTGCTCGAGTAACAATGTCATCCGGTACGTCCCTTCGATCGCTGTCTTCCATAAATCTCGCTCGAGCTTCTGAATGAGCCTTCAATTAATCACTGGAATGAAAAATTCAACCGCGCGCGTTTAGCTATCGTGAAGAAGTCCGGTTGGTGGAGGATATTAGAAGGTAACGTTACCGAGAATTCCAGTCGGTATTCCATTACATTCGTTCCCCTAATGGGATTTCTTTTTCGTCCATTCCGGGTATCCGTTCCCGTTCTATCATGTCAAAGGCATAGCCGACGGAAAAAAAGGTTCTCATCGAGGGTTTCGTCGTCCTCTAGGAGTTCCGAAATTGTCGAGGGTGTTAAAACGGGGATGGACAAAGAGCGATGAGCTCGGTGGAAATTGGAAACGCTTGTGGTCGCTGCGCACCCAATCCCTCTCCCCTCCCCGTCCCCTTTGAGCGCACACTTTCAACTGCCCTTAAATTAAAGGCTTCAATCGAAATGAAAATAAGTATTTGTTGGAGATAGATCCACCTGATTGTACGTACTCGAGCCGGTAATTCTGATGTCCTACTTCCTCCTGCCATTCGTTGCATCCTACAATTGTCCTCGAGTGTGGCAACATCCACTTCCCTACCTTTCTTCTTTTTTTTTCACAGCTAACAGGATTACTTCGATCGCGAGGAGCGAAGAGAACTCTCGGCTTTCCGAATCCACTTTTTCTACGGAGTTACCTACCGACAGATTTTTCATCCGCCTTCCATTCGATTCCCTCGGTCTTTCGCGTCAAACGCCCCCTCTTCGTTCTTCTTTCGAGCTGATGGCGCAACTTGGCCCTTTTTCCTATTTTGTTTTTATGATTGCAAGAGCATGAGTAGGAATTGCCTAGAAGATGGGTGTTAGACTTCCGGATTCGAAAATGTCAACGACCTATTCGTTTGACTTCCCTAACGAGGATTCACCTTGGCGATTTTTACCTATTTTTTATAATTGGAAGGGTGAGCAGGACCAATCTGAAATGGCCAACTGGAGACAATGCCCCATTAGCTCTTTTCACCCAGTAGCCAGCTTTGCCCTTTTTCCTATATTCTTTTACTGTTGGAAGGACGAGTACGATTAACCTGAAAGATGAGGGTTGCTTACACTGGGAGAACGTCAAAGCCCCCTTGGCTCTTCCTACCCAACATCCACCTTGACCCTTCTTCCTTTTTTTTTCACTGTTCGAAACGGGAATGAGGAATAGGTTGGAAGATAAGGGCTGCTAACTCTGGAAGAGTGAAAAGAGAACGTAGTACGTGACACACGGATCGGTAACTCCAATAAACAAGGGAAAGAGTTGTAGACAACAGAGGCCATCATTCATTAAGAGAGAAAGGAGAAAAAGAGAGAGAGAGAGAGAGAGAGAGAGAGATGAAAAGACGTAGTGCCTTCGTATGTATGTACGTGTCTGCCATCAAGTAAATCGGATAAATGCACTTTCCTTGGCACTCTCATATGTACACAAAAGTCCTTTAGTCAGTTTCTTTTTTTTTCTTTACGGGAAGTTGACTCGTGCACAGTTTTCTCGCGAGTTTTGGGTGTGGCCAGAAGGAGGGCTAAGGGTCGGGAGAGAGAGACAGAGAGAGAGACACGGAGTGAGCCCTCGGAGTTGAAATGTTTGCCAGCAACCGAGATTGAATTCTTAACCTCGAGTACATACGCCGAGGCCTTTCTGCTGCATTCTCAAGCACTTCGAGAGAAAGAGAAGAAGAGAACCGGAGAAAGTAAGAAAAAGAGCGAGAGAGAGAGAGAGAGAGAAAAAGGGTGAGAGGAAGTAGGTCTCTCAGCCCAAGTGTCGAGCCTGCCAGCCCGTATCTACTTTCCCGAAATTCCCTCTCTTTCCCTCCCTGCAGCACCTCTCTTACCCCCTTAGGGAGAAGCCATCTCCTTCGGCTTTTCTTCCCACCACTCGCCTTTTCTCACACCTCACGAACAACCCCCGTTACCTCTCACTTTTCCTACCCTTCCGCTCGAAGTGCCCTCCTTCTTTCCCTCCTGTTTTCTCTTGGCCGATTTTGCCTCGTTCTACTCAAAGCACCTACCTCGCCCGAGAGAATCCGAATTTATATCTCCGGGTGTACGTGAAACCGCGTTTCTCAACGGCACGACAGATCAGTTTATTCACCTTGACGCCTAGCGTGCCATCGCTTAGTTTCTTACTTTCCTACCTCTATTTGTTAGCCATCCTTTGGATCCTAAATTCTCATAGTTCTGGAAACGGTCGTGTCTGGTTGAGACGAGAAAAAATCTACCCTATGTACAGTATTCTTTGTTTTTCATTGAAAGTTCTACCGATGCGAATTAATTTATCAAATAAATCGACTGATGTTGACATTTTGATATGTTGAATTAATTTTCGCTGTTTTGTTTAAAATAATTCGGCATGAGTAGTCAGCGTTTGACAGGACTCTTTATGAAGAGTATTCATAGTGCTTCCGAGCATTCATCTTCAGATCTTTTACCTTCAAAATGATGGCTATTATTCTTGCAGCATCTCAGCCAATCAAAATTCTGTCCGCTTTGGCTTTAGATTTTTTAAAAATAATCTTTAACTCCAAAATCCCACACAGGCATTTTTGCTAACGCCAGTTATTGAAAAACAGCGAGGACTTATTCAACGTCCTAATAAATTTGAGGTCAATATAATTTCAGACCAGCCAACCCAGTCGTTTTCCAATTCTTCGGTGCATCAGATTCCTCAAAGATCAAATACGGTTAATTTCCTAAATGCTCCGTGGTCACCCTGACAGGGGTCGTATCTCTCCTAGCCGTCATATCGATCTATAGCGGTCTCGTCGATAGCTGAGAATATCTACGGTACTCGAATACGTGCTCTTGGCTCGGTCAGACGTCGTCGAAGTTGTTAGGAGATCGGAAAACGTGGGTGGGGATTGGCGCGGTTGGGACGGTCGTAGAATGATGCTTACGCCGCAGTAGCGGGTCCACTGAAATAGTCAGACAGGCGTTACACTTGGCATTTCGCGGCGCGAGCTTTTCCGTCTTTTCAACGAATCGCGGGGGTCCTCCCGATTGGGATCTAGCAAAGACCAGGTTGGTAGCCTGGATTTCCGACGGTCCGTTAAAACGTCGACGCTCACTTTGAATTTACTTTACCGTTGGGCAATCCCGTTTTCTTCCGGAACTGAACGAAAGACTCGAAGATTGCATTTTCGCGGAAACGAGTCGGTGGTGCACCAGGGAACTGAGAGAATTGAGTGACCACTGTTGGGTCGTACAACTGACATCAGGCCAATACCAAACCGTTGGCACGTTTGCGCTCCACCACCACTTTTCCAATACCCAATACCTAAGAAAAAGGATAAACCGAATTACCGGATAGCTACGATGCGGAGAACACCAAGAATGGAGGGAAAAGATTGCTTCGTGTGGGTAGAGGTAAATGAGCGTGTTCGTAGATTGAAGAAACTTCCAGTTGCGCGTCAAGCTGGTAGACGAGCCATGCCCGTGTGGCTGTGAACTTCTCGGTGCATCGCAACTTGGAGGACCCCTCGGAGAGACGCCGAAGGGAGAATGCAACTACATTGGACAACCGCGGAGTGCTTCCACGCGACATGTGCCGAATCTGTCTTTCACCTTTTCGTACTCGGTGTGTACGTGTATTTACGTCGTGTACAACACTATTTGACCGAGTTATGGTTCTCAACGAGATAGGAAGAGTCGACTTGTTATTTCTAGGCACTCGAGACACTTCATTTCCGGTACACATTGTCGTGATCATTGAAAGCTTTGAACGGGAGGTTGTATTGGTTGGTTGGTTGGTTGGTTGGTTCAAGTTCCGTTGGTTGAAGTTCAATTAGTTGGTTGGTTGGTTCCAGTTCAACTGGTTAGGTGGTTGGTTCAAGTTCAATTGATTGAACATTTTACTCCAAGATCTGGATTTGCCACCGTTTCTCCTTTCACGAGAACTTTATTGAGAAACACTGGGCTGCCTTGTGTGTTGGAGGTACATGTTTGGACCTGGACAGTTCTTTTCCAGTAATCAATTTTCGACAACCTAGTCCATCGCTTATTTGCTCTACAAATCAATATTCATTTGACGATGGTCAACTTTATTCGGCGTTATTGGATATTTCATTAAATCTTGATAAAGTACAATATGTTTCGGGAATCAAGAGGTTCCACCTCGCGCCTCGTATCCTATCGTAAAACTGTTCAATCTCTCACTCTTCCGCGTCCTATTTTGGTTATCGGATGAAGAGTGCCGAACGTTATTCGAATATTTTGACGTTTCCCGATAATCATTATGCATAATTTACTTCCATTACGACGAAACGACTGGTTCAATCAGGTGTGAAAAGTGCACTCTGCAAATGAACGATTATTCGCTTGACGACTACGAAATAATTCATAGCAATTATCGAATTACATTCTTTTTTTTTTTTTTTTGTTTATTTTTTTGTCTTTATGAAAATGCAATATGAGAGCAGAAAATAAAGTTTGGCCTGACGCGAATCTTCCGTTCTTCGTTCCTCCCGTACAATTCATTCTTCGACGTACTTTTGCCCGACCGAGTTTGCCACGCTCGAACGTGGACACGAGACGTGTCCGTTCTTCCGTAAAATTGGAATGATAAAGCGTATACGCGAATAGATTTGTCTCATGTGCTCGATTGAATATCTCGCTCAACGTGGCATTCCGGACTGCATACCGCATGTGCATTCCTGTACCTTCACTTATTGAGGCTTTACTGTGGAACCTCTTTTCTTTTTTTCTTTTTTTTTTCTTTTTCGTCAAATTCCCGACGATCTGCAATTTTGCGGATTCGAGTGAAGAATTAATGTCATGTACCGTGGAATTTAGAAATAATTTAATATCGATAATTTAATAAAGAATCATCAAAAAAATAAATAAAAGTAAAATTATATGAATCAATAATAGCAATATAAAGCAATAATTAGATTATAAGAAAATCGATAATTAAACAAATAAAATAATGATCAAATGAATAATCAAATAAATAATATAAATAATAAAATATGTTAAGCAATAATCAAACAAACAATAAAATAAATTACCTAAAGAATAATTTAAAGAATAATAAACTAAAAATAATTGAATATTGATCAGATACTTCTTTCAATCTCCGATCTTTTCCTAAATCGGAGTTTCGGGACGTTATAGTTAAAAAAAAAATGGTAAAAAGGTCAGCCCTTGGTACAGACAAGCCCGTGCACACCAAAGTATTAAAATGTTACAAAACGTTCTTTTTTCCCTCATTTTATTCTCAAAGTTTGGAATATACGGTGCATGCAACAAACCCCGCAGCAGTTGAACCGGAAGCCGGGTGCGTAGCGACGGATATGAACGTTTCGTTGAAGGTAACTTTTACTCGGAGTGTGCTGTAATTGGCTCCTGTCGAGACGATAAGGGTTGAGTGGAGCACGTAAAAAGTTTTGCCTCTCGATGAGCCCTTATCGTGTTTTACTTGATTCATTTTGATCGCTGACCCGAGCGAGCGTCGAGCTCCACGTCAAACTGATAAGCCAACGCAAAATTAAAAGAACAAAGGATTCGTTTGAAAAAGGATGTGGGTCGAAACGTCAATGTTCGATACGCAAACTTTTATTCTCTCCCTCTTTCTCTTTTTTTTTTCTTTTTCCACGTTGGCCCATTTCTCGTTACACAAATTCAGTTTTCCACATCGAAACAGCTTTGGCTGATCGAAGAATTTGAAGCTTCGTACTTTCAGCAAATACCGCAGGAAAATTCGAAAGTCAGCCAGGAACAAACACCGGGTGTCGAGTATGACGATTTAAATTGTGGACTCGCGGTCAAGCGGAATAAACAGGTCGAAGTTTATGACCATTGAGAACTTCTCGAACAGTCGATAACAAGAGCTCTTCTTTCTCCTCTTTTTCTCTTTACGTCTCGTTTCGTTCCGTTCGAATCGAGTTCTGCTTACCATTTCAATTTTTTCGTTTATTTCATTCGACATACTTTTTTTCCTCATTACGTTTTATTTTTTATCTCATCGCTTCTCGTATTGATTTTCGTTTACATCTCATCCTTCTTTATTCAAATTCCTTTAATGTTCCAGCGCACGTCGAATTCTCGTTTCGTCAAGTCAATCTTTTATTTCAAATTCCACAGTTCACGATTGGGTCGTTTCCTGTCACTTTCTACCTGCACTCTGGTCATCTGATCCTTCATTGAATGTTCGTCTTGCGTAACGCTGCTTAACTCGAAGCCCCTCTGAAGACGAACCTCGACTCGTCCACCAGAATCAATTTCCAGGGCTGATCAATTTCTACTATAAACCGATAAATCATCGACCCGTCAAACGTGAAATAATCATTAATTAAATAATAAAAAAATAAATTAAATAATGATCAAATAAATAAATTAATTAAATAAATAATTCCATTAACGCCCCCACATGTTGAGATTATCTCAACGATTCTCCTTATCTCTCATCAACCATTCAATCTTCCGCCCCTTTCCAATCCTTTCCGAGCTCCGTCTCGAATATCTTTCAAACAAATTAAAAAATAAAATATCCAATACTTTTAAATTGCAATTCTTCAAGCACGTAACATTTTTCTCCTAAAACAAAAAGTATCCGGCACTGCGTCTATGAATTCTTCAGGGGCTGATGTTCGATTTTTCATCGAAAACTTAAGGGCCGCTGAGAAAAGTGATTTTGAAAATTTGCGCGGTTATGTCCGTCTTTTTTCAACGTTTCCAACTCCCCAGCTTGGAGCGCCCTCCCATATGGTTCGATCTCGTGTATCCTTGAGAAGTAAAAATCTCTGTAGGAATTCGAATCGCGAGAGGGCGAGTTTGTTGAACGGAGAGAAGCAGCAACGGCGATTCAGTTCGCTCCAATAATTCGTGGCCGGCTGTCATATACGGGAGTGCGGTTATAAATTAGCTGCAGGTTTCTCGAACGTGTACGTAGTCTCTGCCCTGTTACGTAGGGGATCTCTCGCGGTCTGTGTATGAGCGTGTGTCCGAGTGTGCGGATGAAACGATAGTTCGAGCTTGGTCGAGTAGACGAGAGTACGACACTGTAACTTTGCCCTATCGGTGGTTCGTTCCCCTTCTACCCTCCCCCCCCCCCCTCCCCCTCCCACGTTCGACTTCTCGTTTCTCCTGGCTTTTCGTCGTGCTCCCTGCTTTTCTCTCTTTCTCTCTTCAGCCAGCTTCAAACTGAGCAAAGTTACGTTTCGTGAAATTATTTCAAATCGACTAATGGCAAGCTTATAATAAATGGACAAGACACGAGTCCTATGCGCGATGACCAACGGATGCCAAATTCAATAACCGAGTTTCTACCGATACGTATATTCGTATTGATATTATTTTGGGTTTATATTGGATCATGGTTGTCAATACTATCGATAAGTCCCAGCCACTATTATTTTTGTTAATCGCAATGGTCCATGTGTATCCGCAGCTTGGTTAATTGGCGTCTGGTTCTGAATTTGTGGAAAGCGTGCCAAAGGACAACTAGTTTTAGTGTATTTTTAACTCTGTCTCTTTTTCTCGCATGTCTATTATTTTTTGTAATCTCTATTTTTGAGAAATTTTTGCAGGTTTGTATTGTTATTTGATTATTAAATTTGTTAAAATTGTTATGTTTCATTTTACTGTTATTTTTTTGTTATTATATTCATTTGCCCGAAAGTTTTTGTACTGGAGCATAATGAACGTTAGCGATCAATGTTCAGCTGTGGCATCAATAGAACACACTTCCTACTATTGTTTCGTATTATTTGATATTATTTTGTTTGTTTTACTAAGCTTGTATGAACTTCAGTTCACCATTATTTGTATTTTTCTCACCATTATTTGTATTTTTCTTTAATTTTTCGTAAGTTTGTCCACGAGTGATTAGGGCATAATAAAATGATGATCATCCTTATCATCATCTCTCTCTCCCACTCTCCCTCTCTCTCTCTCTTTTGCCCGATTAGTTTTTAACTAGGGCATATTAAACATTATCAATCAATCAATCGATCTCTCTCTCTGCCGCTCTCCCTTTTTTATCATTACCATCGTCGTTATTTTATTATCACTTTTTATTACTACTTATTTTATAAGGATTATTGTTATTTATTTTGTTTGTGTATGTATTTTGTTATTTGCTCGAATAGTTTAACTAGGGCATAATAAACAAATCAATCAATCAATCCCTCCCTCTCTCGCTTTCTCGCTTTCTCTCTCCGTCCATCTTTCCCTATCTCTCTCTCTCAAAGGGTTTCTCGCGTTAAGGTTGATGATGGTAAAAGAGCGGTCGCCGAGAAGGGCAGTCCCTGTGAGGATTTGCAAACACAGACCGACGACCACGAGACGGTGTACGGTGAAGTACCTGTAACGGGAGAAGCCAGCTCGTTGAGGGAAAAGCAACCGTTCACGACCGATACGTGGACAGAGTGTAGGAAAACAGAGGTCAGAGTTGGAGTAGTTCTCGACACGTGTATGAACAGAGATATACGTATACACAGACCTGTACACATAGGTATAATAGTTGAAGGGAAAAGGAATACGACGAAGGTTCGACGGATCACCCTTTATTTGTCGTTCCCTTCTGCAATCCGTTGCCCCGAGATTCACTGTCCACCATCAATTTCATCGGAGTCACGAACTCGAAGGAACGACGGGAACGCGAGTCACTCGTAGGTTAGACGAGTCGCTAAACTTTCGGACCCAACTCGGACTCTCGGATAATCTCTCGGGCTGATTAACGATCATTAGAACGTCAACGACCTACCGCTTGTGGTCAAAACTCCAAATTCACTTCTCAACCTGATTTACCTTGGTGAAGAAACTCACGAAATTTAAGAATAAAATTTAAGGATTCTGGGATACCTTTAATCAAAATTGTACGTCTCTGTCGATCAAAAATTCATAAAATTCAGTATTATTAAAAAGAAAACATTATTTCTATCACTGTTTTTAAGAAACGTAAAAACATTCATCAATCTTTGCAAAAAGCATATCAGTTTTCTTATCGTAAGTTTTTTCTTATCGTGAAATTTATATTTTCAATGAAATCTTCATTTTTTTTTTTCTATTTTGTCTCGTACGAGCAGCGAAACGAAAAGCCACATTGTTCACTAGCCAGTTTTTTCTTTCCATCGACTTTTTTCCCTTCTTCGTTTTCCCAGTCCAGGTATCCAGCATCCAGCCAAAAAACCAGAGCGATCAATGAGCTCTCCACTGAACGATTTTCACGTATCCGTTAATTTAATTTTCAAGAAAAACATCAGCGCACTCGGGAGATGTACACGCGTAACGATATATCTGTACCGAAATATTGATTATCCAGGTGCTCTTGAGACCGGCTGGAAAATGTCAGAAGCCACGGTGCACTTAACTCGGAGAGGTATAATCGTTCTTCGTCAGAGTAATGTCGTGATCCTTTTCCTCCCTCCCCCATCCACCCTTGGAGGTTAACCCTGTCGCCTATTCCCCAACCACCTTTATATCCGGAAGCCAGATATACAAGGCACTGTACCTTCCCTCCCCCGCTGGAGAATCCACGACCTGAATACTTCCGTGCTATCAATATCGCAGCTCGGGTATGGATCGGAAGACCGGAGAAAAGGATCATAAGAATTCGCGGAGAAGACACAGCGCGCTGCTTCCAAACGCTATTATCCCTACGGGTTTTCATCCCCCCCCCCCCTTTCCCTTCGCTGCTCCGTTTTTATTCGTGTCTATGTATACGCATATATAATGTACGCGTCCGTGTGTAATTTTCACTCTTCGAAATTGAATTTCTCCAATATGACTATATATCAGAAATCATCGGATATACCGGAGCCAGAGTTTGTGAAACACCCACTTTTAGCTTCATGCTCGGCTGTAGAAACGATCATATTTTTTTTCCGCATCCCCAACTTCATTCGTTTCTCCAACGTTTCCGGTTAGCTTCTGTTGCAACGCTCTTCAACGCGGTGCATGTAATTTTTCGTGCAGCTCGTTTAACGGCTGCGTCAGTGTTCGCTCGTCAAAATGGGTAGTTGGAAATCAAGAGAAAAGAAAATGTAAGCACCGAGAGCAATAAGACTTATAAAAAAGTATAGTAAAATATTCGGTAAGCATAAATTAAACTGTTACGATTACTGAAGATCTAATTATTTAAACGACTCGATGAGAAATTAATTTATTTGTTACTTGATAAGTGAAATTTTTTGTTTGGGTTTGTTTGGGTTTAGCAGGACATATAAAATGAATGATTTGTTTGTTTGGGTTCGTTTGGGATCAAATACAAAACCAATGATTTTTAATATTGTGCAATAATAAAATGATTCGTCAAGGAAATAAATGAAAAGATTAATTATTAAGTGATTACGCTGGATTATTCAATTATTTTTTATTTTCTTTTTTTTTTAGTATATTTGTCGAGAAGCCGGATTTTGTTTGATTTTTCTCATGTTAATTTTTTAATCTCTTTTTTAGCCTAAATTTTTTGGCTTCAATTTGCTTTTCACTTTCGTGCGGTAATACCCTTCAATTTTTTTTTTCTCTTCGACGTTCCACATTCGACTCCGCTCGAGTTTTTTTTCGCACAGATTTCGCACAATCGTCTTTGTGGATACAGCTCTCGGGCTCTTTTATCCAGCCCTTAACTTCTTCCACTTCGGTTATATCTGTCTGTTCCGAGAGTGTTCCGTGCTATTCTACTTCTCGTTCAATTTCTCTTCATAACGTTCGTAAAATTCTTTTGCATCTCGCTCGAGTAAATCTCGCCAAGTTCTTCCATGCCCGAAGCTTCGATATATAATACCAAAAATTCCGAGTCTCGGACGTTCTCCCATTTTCGGAATATCCACACTCGTACTCATTCATCCTTTGTTCGTAAGCTGGCAAACGTTCTTTTTTTTTTTCTTTCTTTCTTTTTGCACAGTAGTGTCTTTGTAGGGAAAAATTACGTTGACCGAGAACATTTATTTTATCCTTGCATTCGAATGAGCACGATATATCACGAGTGCTAATTTGAAAGTCGCGGTTCTCCATCCATTAGGTAAATTGATTAGACGCGGAGAAGAAGGATTTGCTTTATAAGAGGCGGGTCGATTAAGCGATTTCTAGACCTCGTCGACGTTCGTCCTTCAGAAATTGTTTTTTTTTTTTTTTTTATTTTGGTGGATATTCGGAAGTGCAACTCCGGCTAAAAAGCGAGAAACCAACCAAACGAACCCAAACGAGCCAAACAAAAAATTGGATCGATTCTCACAGGAATTACACTTCCGAATATTTACCATTTTTTTTCTTTCACCATCAACTATCTTTCTAAATCATCCCCGCGTTCCTTTTTTTCTTCGTTTCCATCTTTGCTGGTTCTTCGTCATTTCGCAAGACGGCGAAGAGAGAATTTCTCGGAGACGTTCGAGCCGAGTTCACGAAGAATCAGAAGAACCAACTAGCAGGTGAAAAAGTTGGAAGAAAAGTTCGTACCAGTCGTCCGTTACGCAAGATCGAATCTGTCCGAAGTCTCGAAGCAACGACTGGACGATCCAGCGTTCTCGTTTATTGCTATCGATAACTCGTTACACGAAGCGAGCGTCTGCTCGCTCGAGTGGAAACGCGGACACTTGTTCCGCAGGAAAGACTTTTCCTTTAAATTTCATTTCGTCCATACCGAGAGACGAAATTTCATTCTTTCCGTTGGAACTTGTCCGGATTCCTCAGTGCTACACCCTTAGACCAGCCAAACGCCTCGGAAGAAAGGGAATCTCGTATTGGCTCGAAAGGGATTCCAATCGTGTCACGGAAGTTCGAAGATTTATGGTCGGTTGATAAGCCAAGCCGAGTGAAACGTACAGCGATCAGCGGTTGAACGAGGTACTACGAAAAGGATATCCGGAAGACGGTGAATCCAACTGGTAATCGTGGATGGTTGATATCGAGTAGGAAACAAAGCTGCGATGGGTCCAGATTCGGTGTGCCGGTTTGAGGATGATACAGGCTGCGGAGGGTGTGCTATTTCGGAAGTTTGGTGAGGGTAATTTGATTGCGCCGAAACTATAGACGAGGAAGTATGCGCGAGGCGTTTGAATTCACGACTAAACAGACGGAGATAAACGGATTGGAAGACGATGGCACAGCTGCTACTGCTGCTGCTATTCCAAACACAAATATACATAGTGTATCGTACATATATTTATATATATATATATACATATGATGTAACAAACGCCGAGAGCAGCCAGTGGTGTTTACACGCCGTAGGTGTAAAACCTGCGCCCGTTGTTTTCTTTCGGCAAAAGCACGAGGGGGAGTACGAGAGAAGGCTGGAAAAGGGTTGACTGGAACTAAGGGAAACAGTGAAATATCTGGCAAAGCTCCGTCAACGAACTCGTTAGCGATCGTCGAGGTCGAGTTTGCCTATGTGTAGGAAGACTCCTCCTCCCCCCCTGTCCTTACGAAAAGCTGACTGTGCAGTAGACACAATGTGTGTAGACGGTGCTGCGCATCAAGCGGATTGCGCTCTTTCACACACCAGTGACTTTACGAGAATCGGGCCAGACGGTAGAGTCAACTGTGCACGGGTTCCGGTGCCTCCAGCTGATCTTGTCGGCTGCTGCTTTCACCGCTTCCCTTCTCTTCCCATCCAACGCCCAATTCAATGTGCTTTCAACTCCAGTATTTGCCGCATTATTGTAATTACACCACTGTCGTTCATCATTTATACGAATCGCAGCTTGATGACACGTTTGACGGTTACGTTCCGAATGGATAACATCTGTCATCAACATCCATCGCGAACCAGTTGGAATTTGCGGCCTTTTCAAGATTCAAGATAATATAACCTTTTTGCTCTTTCGATACGTTTCCAGCGATGTCTTTAAGTTTCAACAGCGGATATCTTCAAATTTAAATGGAACCTTTCCAGTGCGCAAATGCAAGATCAAGCCTCGCAGCTTCCCTATCCACTTAATCTCTTTTCTCATTCGCTCCTCTTGACTTTGAATTAATGTCTCAATTAAGCCGTGACCCAGAATGCCTGGGTTGTACGTCTTGTCGGTACTCCACTTCGTCTCGGAGAACGACAAAGCTGTATCTGCTTACGGATACCGGAGTAAGTCGTTACCGCGTAGAAATTTGAGTCCGGTAAAAGTACTGTTCCCATGTAACGAGTCTTAAAACCTGATCTGAACCGCCGTGTCGTTTTTCGGGATTTCATCGGAAACTAGCTTGGAAACAAGCGCGAGATGACCAGAAAAGTTATGGGTATTAGACCGCGACTAGTAAAAAATGATTTCTCCTTGTAGTTTTGGATATTTAAAACGTGGGCTTTATTAGGCACTGGGCCTTATACGGGTCAGTTACCTCACAGGTGTAGAAACACCGGCCCTTTTAGGAGAGAGTGTCGTCGTTACTGAGGCAAAAACTTACTTTCTCATTTATGGAATAAATGCAATAAAAAAAAAAAATTGTTTCAACTTTTTGCTAACACTGGATCATAATATACAACTTGCCACGAGAAATCTTCGATCGTACGAAGCTTTGAAAGCGTGTGAAAGCTGAAAAAGAAGGGCTTCGACTCTTTCGTACTTTTCGTGGGTTCGTCGGCTGCACGAGCAGTCAAAAGTCCTCACGGGCAGAAAAAAAGGCCCCACGCTTATCCATACGTGTACATGCTTCTGGCTCCTGGCTTTCGGTTGGCTATATACGAAATATCCTTCTCTTCTGCACACGAGAGCTCGGTCGCGACGTGTGCTTGTCCCAGTTTGAAGAGGAACTCCACCTGCTTTCGTTTAAATATTTACACGGCGCAAAGAGAAAACTCAGAGGTATATCCGCTAGCTGGAAGACCAGCCGAGCTCGATCGGAAGAAACCTACGGTTCGAACGGAAAGTACCTTACGATCAACGTAGACGGACCCTTTTAATAAGCGGGCTGGAGTGGAAAACCCAAACTTGAATTAACCGGAAGTCTCAAAATTCCTAATTTTAATATTCCGAAACTACAAATATCGCAAAGCAATGACAGCAAAAGCTTATGTAGTGGACCATAAATATTCTCCATCATATAAAGTTCATTGTGTAAGCTCTTGCTGGCATCAAGTTGACTAAATTTGTAGTTTTTAAATATCAAAATTCGGAATTTTGAGCTTTCTGGTCAATCAAAGTTATGGTTTTCTACCCCAACCCTAATAAGCTGAAAAATACGAGGTTTCTGTAAAAAAATTAAGTGACTTTTTATTTAGCTTGAAAAATATTTAGTTACTGATCAATATATATTTTGTTCCTTTTAAAGTAATTCCTCTCAGATGTAACAGACTCGCGCCAGCTATTTTTCCAATCTTCGATGCACTTCTGATACGCGCTATTTTTGGTAGGGTCTCGAGATCTTCCAGTCTTTATCTCCTTAATCGCGGTGAATCTCCGGTCCTTTCATAGCTCTTTTCAGTTTTGGGAAGAGAAAAAACGTCGCGGAGTCAATGCCGATCAATACGGCGACAGAGGTATGATCACGATATTGTTTCTCGTGAACGAAATCACGAACTAGCAACGAGGCGTTTTCGATACCCAAACAATCGCCAAGCAGGTCAAAACCCAAACAAACCCAAACCCAAACAAACCCAAACAATTGCCAAGCACGTAAAAACACGTTTAATCTTTATATCTATAGAAAACAAACTTAATATGCAAAACAGCTGATAACGCCAACATACGTTGGAAACACGTGTAGCAACATAACCCACCAAATTTTGAAAAGTCACCTCATTTTTTAACAAACGTTGTACATCGGTATTTCATTTCCTTTTGTCCATTTGATGACGCTGGGAGATCCCTTCTTGGGACATAAAACTTGAATGAACCAATGGCTCAATTCGGAACTATATGTACGAACAACATCAACATTCCCGTGACATTAGTATAATTTTGTAAAAGGCGGATAAAAAAGCATGTTCATAAATTAAATTATCCGGCGCGTTTCCTGTAGAATAGAAATCTATTAACGAGTCTATTGATGGGTTCGTTAGCGTATGTGTATTCACATTGAAAACTTTCCAACGCATGTCACAGAGTGCATTGGCGAGTCGCGTAGAGCTCTACGGTCATCGAACTGTCAGTGGTCGATAGCTTTTCCCCGTTGACACGAAATCGCGGTTACATATCATGATCAGCGAAACGGAGAGAAAGAGAGCAGAGAGAGGACAGATTTGGCCCCATGCTTGACAATAATGAATTAATAGATAAACGAGGACGAGGCAAAAAGTGTGCTGACGAAGGGTGTGGGAACGTTGAAAACGGTTCTCCTCTCGCGTGGTGATGAAAATCGAGGAAAGTGGGACACATGTGCCAACGGCGTGAAATTTTCTCTTTGCACTCCCCTCTATCCCATTTGTCCTCTCATTCGTGCCCGGTAGATAGCCCACGATACGTTTTCTCTTTGGCACGTATTCGTCGCACAATTTGGGCAATTTCGAACTCTATCGTCAAGCTGGAGGATGGCGAAAAAAAAAAAAAAGAAAAAAAATGTTTTCGTCCTTTTTGACGAAACAAAAATCAGGTCACGCCCATCTACGATCAATTTTTTCCATGATGCTCTTCAAACCTTCATCTATGAGGAGGGCGTAATCGATTCGCCATTCGATGGAGGAAAAGAGTGCTTTTGCAGTTATAAACGAATTTTTTCGAGGATTTATTTGTTCAACGATAGAGAGCGATATATATATATATATATGTGCGTGTGGGTGTTCGTGTCTGTGTGTGCATTCGCTTTTAATCTGTTTTAATTAATGATTCACGTCGCGAATGCTCCGTAGCAGGGTGCAAATATTTGTTCGGATGCAAGCGCGCACACAAATCCTCCCAGCCGATACTCGGCTCTCCAATTCTATCAGGCAGTCCATAAAGTGTGCCGAATTGACCATAAACATAACCCGTTACAAACTCGTGACGACATCTTGCAATATTTGTTATTGAATCGGACTTAACGTGACATATGGAGTACCAATGCAAATGAGACTGGAACTCGAATGAAATTAGAAGAAACACGAGCCTCGTATTCAAATTACAGGAAATCTAATGTTTGCGTGCTGAATGGATTTTCATTTTGTTATTTATGGGAATAACGCACGGGGAAGCGTTGACGAGGGGATGAAGGGATGTTAAAGTTCGAAACGCAACGAGCTAGATATTGACGAAATTTTAATCGAAATTTAAGTGACGTACTTGGTGATTCGGCAAATCGCCCATAAATTTTATGGTTTTCCAAATAAGGCACCTGACCCATGTAAGGCCCACCTTATTTGTTTTTAAGTAGAAAAAAAACGATGAATGTTGAAATAAAACCAAAACGTTTATTTAATTATCGTATCAATAATAATTTTAGTTCAGAAAACAATGATCACTGTTAACTATAAGCTTTTTTTTAAAAACCATCTTCTGGGCCTTATTCAGACCACTGTTTCTTAATAAGGCCATACCCGTTGTAACGTCGAACAAAAAAAAAATGAAAAAAAATATATAATCTTCAATTTTTAACTTAAATATTGATAAACACATGTATTTTGCTGATAAACCATTACATATAATTAGCATAATGATTCACCTAGTAATATTGAAAACATTATTTGTTTTCGAAAGTTCGTTGTACGTCGAAATTTAAGAAACGCCTACGAGCGATCGCACGCACTGCCTTCTATCGACTGGAAATTTGTTTGGGTTCGCCACAGCGCGGCGGTTGCTATGGCAATTGCGTCCATTCAAAGTTAGACACTCGACAACGAGAGCTCAATTCGTTTGACAAAATTTGCGCACATTTTTAAGACTTTATACTTGAAAAATAGTGAAACAAGTGTTCAGTGAAAAGTTTAGTCACTCGGATATCCCCTTAATTAATTCTTCAATGTTCTCTCTTTCAGTCGGGAGAATTTAACTCAGCGTTGATGCGACACAATACCATCACAATTTTCAACTCGAATGCTCGCTCCCACAAAAATATTTAACCTGGACTAACCCTTCGTTATCCACCCGTTCAGTTGTCTAGTCGAAGCTTCATTAATCAGATACGAAAGAGCACCCAACAAAACGGGATTTTCGCGCACAGCGAGAGCGGAAATTACGCGAGAATGTTCTATCGTTTGTCGCCATCCAAATCTAAAAGCTTTCCGCTGATAATACGAATGCTAAATACGAAGAGATAAAACGAAGCAGAGAGAGAGAAAGAGAGGGAGAGAGAAAGAAGACAGAAATTAAATTACCGCTGTGTGTCATTCATCCTCCGCTTCCCCGTAGTGGCTCATTGAAAACCTTCTCTATCGCTGATCTTTCCAATCTCGACCGGATAGAGACCGAGAACCGAGACGAGAATCTAAAATGGTGGATCTTTCGACGAAGCGAGATTGCTGTTGCGTTCTCCTAGCTGTATATCGGCATGTGCCTTAATTAACGCGCTAACGAAGCACCGGAAAGGGGGTGCGAGGTAGGCGTCCCGTTCTACACCCTGAAAGTCTCTGCTTTTCTACGTGTGTTTTCTCAGAAAAGCTCGGAAAGATGGAATATGCTTTTCCTCTTTCCGTCGTCTTTGGCCCTTGCGCTTTTCGAAGCGAAGAGAAATAGACGGTTGACGGGTCGATGCTGGCAAGCGAAAAGCGTCGAAACTGTCGCGAAGACGCATAACCTAATAACGAAAACGCTGCAAAAATTTCATTCCCGATAAATACCAAAGTTTGAAAAGGTTCCCAGTTAAGATTGGCCCTTTGGTTGACTCGAGTGTGTTGGATGTTCGTTGGGGTTTTTTCGACGTTAGATTCCTGATATTCGTCGATGCTCCAGCCAGTCGTAGCAAAACGTTTGGCACGCTGGATATCCGTTGTGGAACTGACCTCGGGCGATGCCCAAAATTCATCCGAGATCGATAGCTTGCCGAATTATTCAATGATTACTTTCACAGCGTCGCGATATTACAATAGTATTGTTGTTTTATTATATGCCGATCTCCGTTATTGTAAAATCCATTCGGTACGAAATATAGTCGGAATCTGATTTTCTACCGCTTGGGTAACAAAATTCATGCGCATACTGAAGTCTGTTGGCAGTTCGATCGGAAGGTGATCGGGAGACCGAAAAATATGGGAAACCATGGCCAGTGTATAAAGCACCCGACCCATCAAAGGCCCAATGCCTAATAAAGCCCCCGTTTCAAATATCCAAAACTACAGGTACCTTATGCCTATATTTTTCGTCTGAAAACGTCGTCCATCATTGCGCCATGGAGGCCCCATTAGGAAATGCAGATTTTTGCAAAAACTCTTGAGTAAAATACGCAAAGTCGAAGGGAAATAAATTGTGGTAGTAGAAAATCGGGGTTCTACTGTGTCGAGGGAAAATACGATAGGATCTTTCGGACAAGCCAACGATATGATGAACGATGGTCCTTCTAGTCTTCCACCGTTATGCGACACCAGCTGACCTATATCGCTACTTCTGCCGGGATTCATCATGCCATTAGCATACGGCGAGCTTTGATTGTCACGCTCTGGGTGTATGCTCGTATTTCCAACACTCGCGTTACAAACACCGGCCTTTTTTTTCCATTTGTCATATTCCACGGATACTTCGAGGCAACCTCTGACACATTTGGATTCAGTGAGTTCAAGTTTTTTCAAACTTTTCAAACACCGCATTCAAGCGCTTGGCTTGGTTGTGTTTTCTAAATTATATATTTCTATCATTATTTTCATTTTTAATCTCGCGACCTTCCAATTCTCATTCATCGTCCATTCATTCTTTCTTCTTTTCGTCCGTTCCTCGTATGGATGATCGCGGCTCAACGAGAATTTTTTTCGTCGTCGAGTTTCCAGCCGTTCGTTATTCCCTCGTAGGCAAACATAACGATACTCCACCGCATTCACGAAAACAGCCAACGAAGACTGCGCGGGGTCTTCGACTTTGCGTTCTTTCTTTTTGTTATTTTTTCTCTTTTTCCCCCATTTTCTTCAAATTCGCATGAGCGTAAAAAAAAGAGAAAGAAAAAATAGAAAAATCCGCCTACTCGACGCCCGAGACCGAGAGAAATTTTTCGGTCTACGAGCGGTCCGAGAAGAATCTGAAAGCGAGTGGAAAAGCTCGCGGACGGGAGCGGGAGGGGCCTCGGGAACGATGATGGTCGTGGTAGAAGTAAAAAAACGGAGAACGCGCGGCGGCTCGTTCAAATAGAAGAAAACAAAGACCCAAGGGACGGGAAGAAAAAAAGATTTTTTTTCGCACGTGTGTACGCGAACTCGACATAATTACCGGACCGGGCGAGCATAATGCGTGCCTTCTTTATACAAGGCAGGGAGGGAGTATAGACGGTACCCGCGGGAAGCTCAACGCCAACGCTCTCTTTGCTTTCCATCAGGCCTCTTTTCCCTCGTGTCGTGCAATCCGAGTCTTATTAATTGCAAACTTTTCCGGTCGCTCGTACTAACGGCGCGCCAGAGTGAGTGCTTCCGTCCGAGTTATTAAAAATATTCAAAGTCGCGTCTAACGACACGTAAGGGCAAAGCATTTTTTAACTTTTGAAAACAGAACTTGTCGATATTCTGTGTATATATATATTTATTTACGCATAAATGTAATAAATATTAAAACGGTTGAATCATTTTTTTTAAATTATTTGTTTATACCCCCTAGCGGATCCTCCACGAATTTCATAAAGACCTGATGATGGACTCCGAAGATTTTCCGATGGAACTCTTCAACGGGAAATCCACGAATTTTTTTCATACGAGGAGTGTTTTAATCGGATCTTACTACACTCGGCTATCAATCTAGGTTGTTGTCACTTGAAATACAAAAGCAAAATGAATTTACGATAGAAACAAAACAGTTACGCGAAAAAGTAAAAAATCACGAAATAAATTGCCTCTACTCAATAATTCAATAATTCAATTATCGTATTTAATAATGTATTATTTACTTAGTTACTTCGTTTGTTTGATTGTTTAATAATTTAATGAATAAATCGTTCATTCTTAATTCCTGAACGAATTTAGTGATTTCTTATTTTTTTAATGTACTTTCCTAGTAGCCGGTTCTATTTTTTTTTCCCAAATTTCTTCTTTTCAATTTTCCGGCACTGGAGACCGTGGAAACGGCGGGGGAATAAGGAAGTATCAGTAAAGGGTCGTAAGTACAAAGTGGTCCGTGTTTTCGTGCACCGGAAATGGGTATATCGGGTTAGAAGCGATGAGTAAGATCGGTAAGAGGATCGGCATGGTGAGGAACATTTGTGAGATTTAAATCGCGTAAGCGGTCCATTTCCCCGCGGTATGCATTATTCACAAAGGCTCCGGGAACGTTCTGAATCTTTTGCTCGGTTCACCTGATCTCCCTTTCTCTTCGGGTATACAGGAACAGTCCTAGCCGTCTTATACAGCTTTCGATGTATAAGCTTCTCAAGCTTTCCCCATTTCCCTTTCCATTTCATCCACTATTCTGGTGGTACCATCAGCACGTTTGAGGATACGATTCTGCCCGGTGGTCACCGTTCAAAACCTCTCCAACTCGATATGTGCATCAGTTATTCCTCTAATCCTCTCATTTGTTTATTGAATCTTACAATGATTTATTTCAACCTGGTAAACCATGGATCATGCTGGCTCTTATCTTTTCGCTGTTCCCTTCTATCGTCTAACAAAAAATAAACATCGAAGTATACATTTTCGAATATTTTTTACCTAATAAAAAGGGCCCTAATGTGGAAC
>JAPYZI010001044.1:0-47176 GCA_030523105.1 Ophioninae sp. A BG-2022a | reverse complement strand
GGGGGGGGGGTAGAAAAAGGACTCTTCAAATTGCACACTAGCCTAGCTGGCGTTAAGATGTTAACTCGGTGGAAAAGCAGCCGAGGAAAAAAAACGGAATCCCCCTCGTAAGAGTGTACCTCGGAACACAAGGATACAAAAGGTTCCACTCGAATGATCATCGACTGCTGAAAGTCCCGCTGAAACTTTCGAAGCACGATATACACGAAAAAAAAAAACATCTACAAACTTTTTTCACGAGTAAACTTCGATAATACCGATCGTTTTGAAGGAACGTGTTCGTTCGGAACTTGTCAACTGGAAATTTACGATAAACGCACTTCGCATCACGAGGATGGATTTTGAAAAACTCAAATTGAATTAAAACGATAGTTGACGAGACAAAAATAAGGTTACGTTAGCGAAAGAAATTTTTATGTTTAAGTTTATGATAACTTTGTATTTACTTTTCCAATGTTCTTTATAATTTCCAAATTTATAAAATTTGTGTCAATTTACAAATTTTATACATTATTATTTTTATTATTATTATTTATTTACACGTAAATTTGTATAAATATAAAATTCACATTTATAAATTAATATTCACGTGAGGACATGGATTAAGATTTATATTTTATAAATTTTATAAATATATATAAACTCTTTACGTTTAAAAAAATTAAACATATTTTACCTAACAAATCGTGCTATGACATTCCGCATCGACAGAACGAAACGAACATGATTTTCTTAATATCTTTATCAAATTTCGTTCGGCGATAAAGAAAAGTCAAAAAAATTGGTTTTTTCTTAATAATGGAAATGAAAAATGATGAATCGAAGAATGAATCATCGTCGCGTCCCAACGACGATAATAATCAAGCTTCACGTACGAGTTTTCTGTGTTCGCGATAATTATTATTGACGGGAAAAAGAGAGAGGGGGGGGGGGGGAAGTAGAAATTGTTAATCAACGAAAATCTAGCATTTTCAAAGTGCTCGAGACAACCTTTTATCGTTCCTCGAACTTCACGGTCGCAACTTTTTATTTTTTTTTTTTTTTGCAATTCTCACGGACGTGTTCAATGACGCAAAAGCGTAAATATCTGTTTTGTATGTACAAACGGATATGATATACGCGCTGTACGCTTTCGAGTCTAATACGCTGTGGCAAAACGTGCCTCGTTGTGCATAACCGAGATTTCCTTGCGCATCGGACATATTTGTCGATCGCGAATTAATCGCGACCTCGTTCGGTGCTACGACGAAACTCGACGACCAACAATTTTACATCAAACGCACTTTCGATGGGATTTCCAAACGAAGATTCTCCTCGATTCTCTCATAAATATTACCGATGTAGAACCAAATGTTTTTTCGAGTGAAAATACACGAGTATTCAACGAGCATTCGTTACGAAATTTTTTTTTTTTTGCTTTTACGTGTCGAGACTAAACATCCGTTTCGATTAAAAGTGACGAAGCAAAAAAAAAAAAAAAACGACAGGAAAAACATTCGATATGCAACAATCAGAATAAGTTCATTTCCATTCTCGATTTTTACGATCTGAGAAATGAAGTATGTTGTGACGTAATACCCAAGATTTTATCAAATATTGAATATATAATTTGAGCAAATTTATACAAAAATCTTCGCGGAAAATTCGAATTTACATGAAAATACGATAGAATATATTGAAAAGTAGAAATAGGAATTATTGCCCAGATTCTTTTCGCAGATTTCATTCTTAGTAAACGACTCAAAGCGTTTTCATAATAAAAAAAAAAGAAGACTTTAAAAGATAAAGAATAACAAGATTTAAAAAGACAACTTTTTAAAGGATCGTATTTTTCTAGAATCCATCGAAAAGAAAATAATTTGTAGGATTATTTAAAATATGATTTAATAAAATCCTTTAAAAAACAAAAATATATTTTCTTTTTTAATGATTTAAAAAAAAACATCCTTTTCGAAAAAACTAAAACTTAATTCTTCAAATAAATGCATTGAATAAAAATAATTAGAAACAAAAATTTAAGATATTTCCTTTCCTCTCTAAAAAGCCATTCAATCAACGTAAGAAAAAAATCACAATTGACCGAAACGAATGACCTTGAAGAATAATGATAAAACGATATACCCGACTTTATTTTGCATAACAAACGTTTATAATCTTGGCAGCAATGGTGACCGACGACCGAGTGTGAATTTTATCGAATTTAAATGGACTCTGAGTCCGTGACACATAACGCTTCGACTGATTGAATTCTCTGCCAGGTACGTGATGTTTACAAGCCAACGAACGTCCTCGCGGATGACACACAAATATCCGGTCAGTTCCGGCCTCCGCGGGGAAAATGCGGAACGAAACACGAACATTTGAGATAACTGTGACAACACACCGGTCGATACAATTCACTCTCTACGATCACGAACGCGTCGTGGGAAAAGTTTACAGTATTATTGGATAGTTATTAAGGAATCGAAAAAATTCTTGATCGTTTTGTGGAATTCGTGATTAAATAATATTCTAAAATAATACATCAATTATTTTAGAATAGAATTTAAGAGTATTTCAACACGGAATTTAGAAATATTACAAAATAGAATTCAGAATAATACAATAATTATGAGAATACTAATTTTAGAGTTTTAGAATCTAAATGGAATCTAAAATTTTAGGATTTGATATAATTTTAGAATTCTTAGATTTCAATAATATCGAGAATCTAATGAAATCTAAAATTCTAGAAACTAATTTAATTTTAGAATTTTCGGGATCCAACAATATCTAACAATCTAATAGAATCTACAATTCTATTATCTAATCCAATTTTTGAATTTTTTTAATCCAGGAGAATCTAAAATTCTAGAAACTAATCTAATTTTGGAATTTTAAGAATCCAATAATATCTAAGAATCTAATAGAATCTAAAATTCTAGAATATAATCTATTTTTATAATTCAATAATTCTTTAATCTTTTACTAAACAATTCAGTAGCCATAAACATATGATCAATATTTGCAAAACTAATCTAACTAAATCCAATTTCGTACCTAAAACCATTCAGCCATAATAATCGCGTAACCGCGAATTTCGTATTTATTAAACGTCGAAACCGCTCAAACCGGAATTTGTCAAGGTCGAAATATTTTCAGGGCAAAATAAAAGAATCAACTTGTATTCTTTTTTATCTATGAATTCGACAGGCATCGACGCTCGATTTTTCATCGAAAGCTTAAGAGCTGAAAAAACTAGTTTCAAAAATGTTCGAAGTTACGTCAATCTTTTTACACGTCCTTAAACCATATGGTTTTTTTTTTTCAAACGGTTGAGAAATCAGTTGAAAATGTAAATCGAACGATTGGCAGAAAATAAATAAAAGTTGAGTTTCGTCGGTCGTTGCAATGATAAATTGGATTAAACGTTATTTATATACCCAAAGTATTACAATGTTGCAACGACGAAGAGTCGGGAGGCTTTTTCACCGCGAGATAAAATGTGACGTGAAATCGCGTGGAATCCTCGCGTGACCGGGTAGAAAGTAGTTCCCGGACTCGACGTTTGCCAATGTGAATGATTTGTACGTAGTTTCTTGCTGCACGGAATTGTTGCAGTTACGAGAAATCGAGATTTCCTTCCCCCTCCTCTTCCCCATCCCTCATCGATCACACATCGATAAATCACAAATGAAATATAACCCCTATATCTGATTCTCTCGCGTGTCTATCGTTCGCCCAAAATACATTTCGATTATGTCTCTCGGTATTATTATCGAACGATCGCAGGATATCCTTCGTATCGTTATCACGCGTACGCGTTCGAGTTTGTAACAATTTCCTGAAGGTTTCCGAATCGACGTTTCTCAGTTTTTGATATCAATATTAACGGAAAATCACGCCCTGCGACTATTAATGCTACAGGGCCTAATGCTCGATGTTTTTTAGGTTCCGTAACTCAAAAGGAAAAAACGGAACCCTTGTAGAATCATTTTGTTGTCCGTCCGTCCGTCTGTCTGTCAAGACCTTTTATCTCGGGAACTCGTGGAGATATGGAATTGAAATTTAAAAAAAATATTCAGGTCTACAGTCCCTTGAAGCTCTGAAAAAATCAAACTTCTAAGTTAACGCAAAGAGAAGATATGGCCTTTTATGTCGTACAAAAAAAACGTATATTTCAACATTGAAGGGAATCAAAATTTCTAGGTTATTTTTCGTTTACCTAGAACTATGAAATTCGGCACGTAATAACGTCTTATACTAAAAGTATAGGGAAAAATTTCAAAACTACATTTGTAATTAAATCTTTAAAAAAAACTCGGAAAAACTGCGAGATTGGATTCTTGAACTATTTAAAATATGTCCCTACAAATTTGTACGGGTTTTTTAAAATTAAAAACACAACCGTCCATGAGAATAGTGAAATCGAAGTTTGTTCGGATTACGTCGATTTTCAACAGTTCAAATATTCGCAATTTATGTAAACATAAATGGGAATATCGGTGAATAGAACGATTTTTTATTGTTTCTTGAGGCCCTTAACGAACAATAAGCAATGCGGACTTTTTAGTTTGAAATTTGATACCCAAAAAAAGATTTTGACAAATGAAAATTGAAAGAACACTCTTTTAACATCGAAATTAGTATATATACTTTTCCGTGTTTTACGCACAGTGCGTGTTTTTACTTTTTACCTACAACGTTTTTTTTTATTGCTATTTTATCGCGTTGTCGAGTTAATGAACGTTTGACACAGAAAATTTCGCGCTCCGTTTGTTACGAAGCGAAACAATATTGTGGAATGGAACTCGGCATTGATTTTTTTTTTTTTTTTTTGAAAAGTGTGCTGATCGTGAATTCCGGAAGTCGAACGATAATTCTATTTGCTCTGCTCTGTTAACCTCGTCGAATCAACAAAAACGAATTAAAAATACGAGCGGTTGGGTCGCTGTTACGTAATTGACGTAAAAATAACGGGAAAAACATAATTCACCGGAAATGCCTGACTGTTATTTATTCTGGAGGTCGCAAAGATTCCTTAAAATTTCAATATTTAATATTTCAGTTATTCCACTTTTTTTTATTCAATTATCATACCGCGCATTTCCGTTTTATTTCAATTCCATTCTTTCAACTCGTTAATCGCCTGTACGTTCGATAATTAGATAAAACGTTGATTATTTTTTGCTGTTTTATTAATGGCTTTAGGAACGTCGATACGTTTTTGTTTTTCATCGTCCGAATAAATTGCCCGTCCGCGAGGGAAGAAAAATAAATTTAAAAAAATATTGTTACAACACTCACCAGTCTGGAAAAAGATCCGAGGCATCGGCGAGTATATCGCGCAATAGCGTTGTCGCGGGCGGTACGTGAGGCAGTACGACAGGTGCGAAAACACCGCAAACGCCAGAACTTCGACCATGCCGAACCTCGTATTTGCTGAGATAGTTCGCTAGATATCCGAAGAGCCGATAATGAGACGGTGGCAAAGTTTCGAACAGTTGTTTAGTCTCGACTATCCACACGTCTCGATTGTTCCCGAATTCATCTGTGAAACATCGAACCCAACGTTTGTAATCACAATTCGACGAAAACTTGAACTTTTTATCGAAAAGTCGCAAAAAAAGATCCACGTTCTTGAAGCTCATCAAAGTGCCTTCGAAACAAATCTGGAGAATCGTTAAAAATTTTTTTTCCTAATGTCTTTCAAAAATAATCATATATTTTTCAATGAATTTGTCAATAAATAGTGAAATTACTATTTTTCGAAATCCAGCGTGCAATTTCGCGAAAATGGATAAATGGATAAGATCACAATAATCACAAGAAAGTAAAGAAGCAAAATGAAGTTGGTTTTTTTTTACTTCGAAACATCGTTTGATGAAATTGAGGTGAGATATCTTTTTTTTTTACGGAATATTCGATGTTTCATTTACGATAGAAATATTTCACGGCACATAATACTTTACGATTCGACCCGGGCCTGACCCGTCAACTCTGCGATTTGACCCGGGATTTTAAAAGTGACTCACGTTCGTGAACGTCCAAAAGACTTCCGACAAGAGTCGAGGGTACCAACGGTTGAGGCAATTCCTTGAGATATTGCCTGAGCAGAGTGGCAGCCGTAGGTGGACAGGCGGCAGCTTCGAGATCCGCATCGCCCCGACGCTCGAAAGCGCTCCTCAAACGCTCCGTTAATCTTGGACTACCACCCGACAAACGGAAAACGGAAGCGTTCTGAAATCCGTTGATCTCGATATACGTGCACAAACGATGCACCACGTAAGGTACACCGGTGTCGAGATAAGACTCCACGAGATCTAGCCTCGTCCCGAAAACGCGGCTCGAACTTCCCCCACGTCCGAGAAGCGAACCAGCCAGCACACGTTTAACCCTGGCCAAACGAGACTCGTCCTGAAACAACGAAAAAAGAACAAAATTATAAATTTGGAAAAATAAAATTGAAGGAAACCGATTTTTTAAAAAGAATGATTAATTATTAGATATTCAATAATTAATATAATATTAATATAATGTATATCTAAATAATATAAATATTTAATATAATATAATATAAATAATTTAATATTTATGAATTAATATTAAAAGTAATAAATATTCATTTTTAAAAATTACCTTGTCATTCGTCTGTTGACGAGTTCGAGGAGGACTTGATGCTGAACCATGATGATGATGATGATGATGGTGATGGTGGTGATGATGGCCATGAAGAGGATCTTGCTGAGGGCGTCTCATCCCACTTCGCCTGCACCGCGACCCACTGCCGCACTACGAAAACTTTTTTTCGTTTAATTCCATCAGGACGATTAGTTAAAAGGATTAAAAGTATATTTTACAACGCGATGATAAATCTTTTGTAATTCTTAATCTTTTCCATTTTAGCTACAGAATTCTCGAACGATTTTGACTATTCTTCTATACTCAAAAAAGTGTCCGGTACTCAATAATAATCGGGAACATTCGTAGAAGTATGTTAATTGAAAACTTACAATACACTCTCTCGCGACTCTCCACAGATTGATATATGCCGAATTCAGTCTAGAGGCCGCATAAAGCGGCACTTTTGATCGAACAGTTTTCCACCCTCGGGTTTTACCCTTTCTCTCAGTGACGAAATCGTCCTGACGAAGGCTCGTTTTCCTTTTCATTCACTTTTCTTTCTCGCTCCTTATCTTCCGAGCTTAATCTCCGCTTCGAAGTTTCCGAAGACGAAACGAAAGAAAAAGAAAAAAAAACCAGGATGAAGACAACGAAAAAAAAAAAAAAAAACGTTGAAAAGTTGGTTTTGCAATTTCTCGATTCTGGTTTCTTGGTTGGCGCGTTTTAGCGATTTTTCCTCTCGACGATATACAAAACGATTGGGTGTTTTTTTTGGTTAATGTGTCTGTGTTGGCGTGTGTGTATCTGGACGAGAGCGTGGATCGATCTCAGGCGGTTGTTCTTTCGAAAAACTTGAAAACGTCAAAATCAACGAGTCCCGGATTCATGTCCCAATCGCGGCACATTATAATGAACGTGTCCCTTCCTTTAAGGCGAAGGGCACTTCCTATGGCTGCTTGAGGAAGTGCGTCGACACCAGGCGTAGCGTAAGCATCGAGGGTCGGCGCACCACGAGATTTCCTGTCTTTGGCTTTTGGATCGGAGGGCTCAAGGTCACCACCGATTCACCGACGAGCCAGGCATGATTTCAGTCCCTTCGACGCGAAACTTCCTTCAAATTCCTTTTCCTCTGAAATAAGAAAAACAATCGATGTATCAAGGGCTTGATAAATGTGGACTAGAAATTTTATAGGATTGCTGAAAGTATCATTGAAAATCGTTCGGTTTCTGTAACCGTTTGTAGCACCGTGTGCCATTGAAAAAAATAAAAGAAAACGAGCTATTATCTTCCCTGACGATCGACCAAACAAATTGGGCTCGAGGTCTCAGCCATCCCACTGTCGAAAATCAACAATAAAGGGTACAGAGTAATTTTATTATCGACCTTCCTACGTATACATCCCCGGAAACCTCCGCTGCCCCGTGAAGCCTTTCCATCCCTGTCTCTGTAATCCGACCGCCCAGCGTCCCTCGTAAGCCCTTCTGCGTCGCGCGTACCTTTTCGAAGGATAGCCCAAGAGATCGAGGGAAACCGAGAATACCCGAGAATATCTGGATTCCTATTTGCGTAACTCTGTCTCCCGTTAACGTCCGTATCGAAGATGAATACCGATGCGCCGATCCACCGTACATCGTTCTCAACTGCTTGCCGCTGTCCCTCTCGGCGTCTCACGCCTTTATTACGTACGTTTCCTAAAACGGGACTCTCGATCCAAAATCGAAATAGAAACTCTCTAATTGTCTCGTGTTCCTGTCGCGTTATCTTTACTCCGATAACCTGCGATAATAGAATTATGCACTTTGGAGAACGCTTCGAGCGAATAATCGATAACTATTCGTGCTGGTCTAAGGGAGGTGTGGGATGACAAAGACGGATGAAGCTTCGAGATAGTTCCCCAAGTTTCGGACCTACAAATTATTCAACTAAAAAGGCATTAATCCGAAATAAATTTTTAACCGATATAACGACGATGATGATGATAATGGTGAGATGATGATGATGATGATGATGATGATGATGATGATGATGATGATGATGATGATGATGATGATGATGATGATGATGATTATGATGATGATGATTATGATTATGATAATGATGATGATTCTGATGATAATGATGATGATTTTGACGATAACAATGATGATTATAATAGTAATAATGCTAATGATGATGTTGATGATGATTCTGATGATAATGATGATGATTTTGACGATAACAATGATGATTATAATAGTAATAATGCCAATGACGATAGTGCTGATGATAACGACGATGACTGTATTAATTGGAACAAACGAACCAATAATTATAACAATAACTATCATAATAATGATTAGTAATAATAATTGTAATAAACTGCGCTGCTAATTACAGTGCCAAAAATAATGAGACGGTAATGGTGATATTGATGAAGCTAACGATAAACATAATAATTCCAACAAACTGTACTAATAATGACATTGATAAAAGGAACGTCGGTAAACATACTAATAAAAATCATAATAAACGTAATTGTCTATACTAACAATTATATCAATGGAAATTATTACGATTTATAATAATAATAATAATAATAATAATAATAACAATAAACTACACCAATAACGATAGTTATCATGATGATGACGATGACGAAATCCACTATCGATAATGACCTTGACAAGTAACGATGAAAACGAACAAAAATATTTATTATTCTCCTGATAATAAACGAATTATTAACAATAATTAAGTTACTAATTTTCTTTGATTCGTATAATTATTTTTTTCGTGATTATTCAATCCTAACAATTATGCGCGTATCCCAGAGTCTGCGATTTTTTGGGTTCGAAAGTACCAACGGTATTTACGATGTCATAATGCACCTCGCGATACGATTGGAAAGAAAAAAAAACATTGAAAACAAATCGATCGACGTCACACGCAATGCAAATACGAGAGCTGCGGAAGCTTCGAGACATCTCCGCCATCATCACGTTCGTTCATTCGCCGATCGCTGTGTAAACAAGTACAACGGACGAAAGTACAATTTCTTCAACGTTTCCTGTCCCCCGCTTTTTTTTTTTTTTTTTTTTTTTTTTTTTTTTTTTTTTTTTTTTTTTTTTTTTCTCCAAACGTCCGAACATCGCCATAACGGTGATAAAAAACAATCGAATATCGATTATTATTTTGGCAATCGTCATTATTGTTATTATTGTTGATGTCCGTGGTGCAGAGATTCCATTGGACCACGTCGCGCAGCGTTTCTCTTTATTTTTTTTTTTTGTAAGGTGCAGCGTAATGGGAAGGAGGAACGAGGTCGCGTGTCTCATCGCGTTTGTCATGTGAGGCTAACGTACCCTCACCAACTGATCGATCGTTTTTACCGAAGCGTTAAACCTATGAGGCACACCGAGCACGTGAGTCTCTCGCCGTTTTCGATCAAACTTCGTTTCCGTTTCCCTTATTATTCTTTGTGAAAAAAAAACGGCGTTGAAAATATTCGCGAATGATGCAATCGGTATCGAATACGAAAAAACAGAAAAAAAAAGTATGTTTCGCTTCGACGCGATTGGGCGATGCCTTCGAAAGACCGAAAACTGTCGAAAAACACAATCACGTGCGGAATGATATTACTCGTCGGAATTTTTTTCCTGCCTAATAAAAATACGATTGGAATGAACGAGAAGTTACGAAGACTTTTCACGCGTTTGTTGAAACCGATGTTTCCAACTGTCGGAAAACACCGGAATGAATATCCGGCCGAAAAATTCAAGCGAATTCCTTGCGTCGCGAAGAAACGAATTTTCGCGTTTTTACTTTTGAGATTTTATTTCGTTGTGGCGTGAAATGATAGAATATTCTGGGCGCGCAAGGTCACAATGGTTTTCGGTGATTCGAGACTAATGCGGAATTTACCTGTAGGTGTTTACCCAGGTCATGCCTACTCGAGCATCCACGGAAGGTTGTCGCACGCTACCCGGTCTCCGCGCGATATCCGGACACACACACACACACACTTTTACGAATAACGGATTTACGAATAACGTTAATCGCCTTTGAAACGAAGAAACTCGGGAGATATACACGTTTTGTTATCTCCCGAAAAATTCGTCTCTCGCGATGTAAACGGAAGTGATGTTTCCCGATTACTATTGTCGCCACCCCGCGGACTTTGCCGAACGAAAACTGGGCGCGCACATCGCGCAGTCTTCCGGCGTTTGCAGGCAACCACCTTTTCCAATACAGACGCACGGGCGCACACACGCAAACGCCGCGTGGCGCTCCTGCGGCATATACAAGCGAGAAAATTCACGCGGCCAAAGCGCATGCACCCCCGCGCTGAAATCAATAGCAACGTTTCGGTCACGTGAGACAGAACGGCTTTCTCACTCATGCTCGTTCTCTCTCTCTCTCTTTTCCGTGTTCTCTCGCATGCCAATGCAAGCGAGATACACGGTATGAGAACATTGGGGAAAAAACTGTGAATAAATTTCGCCCTCTTTCCCCGGATCCGTTTTTCAGCCCTGCGTAGCACGTTTGTTGACGAACCGTGAGGAGGTAAACAATCGGGGGCACCGGAGACTGCGGGCGATAGCTCGAACGGTTGTAGGGGGTGCAACGGGAGTTCGCTGTTGCATCAGAATTGAAGGCTTTTGTGAACTCAACGATTTTACGTGGGCGACAAACGAATGGGAACGGGCCACTTATGATATGAATATACCCTGTTAAATTCTTCATTCCTTCACTCGGAAACCCGATCATTCGTGTACGCTTCGATCTCTTTCATGTTTTTGCGTCCTTTGCAGTGGGACTATTCTTTGAGCAGCTGAGTAACGTCGCGTTTCACGTTTTATAACGATTTTTTTATCGCGAAGTTGCTAATTGTACAAAAGATAATAGCGCGATGCTGAAATTCTGTCACGATTGAAACCGAATAATACGACGATGAAGGAATCACGGAGATTCGGCGTTATACACGATTGCCGTTGTAACGGACATATTTAAAGTAATAACTGGTTATAAACAAACAAAAGATTTCGTCGTTGTACTTGATACTTCGATATAAGCGGCAATTACTGTATTTTTGTTCGGAAGTACGGACCTTTGATGTTTATAGAAGATCTTCCAGTATGCTGAATTTTCGCTCCTGCTGGACTTTTACGTTTTTCTCCGCCAACGGTTTTTGATCGTTTGATTCCTTAAATGCGAACGAGTATGCGGAACGTCGGATAGAGGGTGCTGCTGCGGTTGACAATTCTCATGTCGTGACGAATTGGCCGAAATCGTAGATTTTTCTCGATCGAATTCGTCAAGATTATGACTAATTTGGTGTCTTAAGAAATGCAGTTTCAATAAAAAATAAACCTTACGCATTGTTCCGGAATTCAGGGAAAGCGAAAATACCAATGTCCCCAATTTCTGATCTCCGAATTTGTCCAGTCTCCACAAAAATACTTTTTGCGCATTAGGAGCGCTCTTAAAAACCATATTAGAATGTATATGTTCAAAAAGATAACTATTTTAGAATGAATATGTCGTAAATGAAATAAAAATGGAAGAAAAATAGAAATATTCATTATTTCATCACGATTCAGAACCTAACCTATAAAATATCTCCAGATACAAACAAACGCAAACAAAGATGCAAACACGCATAAGCAAACAGAAACGTGTGTGTGTGTTGTGTTTGGGTGATATTTCTTATCCGTAATATTTTGTCGTGTGATAATATGAAATGCTACCGAGAACGAGGGATCATTCATGAAGAAAAAGAAACGTGATAAAACTGCACGAGATACGCAGTTTCGAAAGTTCCATTTCGCTCCCCTGCTCTCCCGAACCCAACTCAACTTAACCGAAGGGTTCTTTTACGCATGACCTTCAACTTCAGACCCCATTTGTGGCAGGACGCAATTTTTCCGTTCCCCCTCTGCAGGAGCTACGCAGTCGTATATCCCTTCTGAAATTCCCCAACATCCCTTCGCGCCCCACTTTGCTCTCTAGCGCCCTTGCACCCGCTCATCCGATTCTCTCCGATACGCGCTTACAAACGTTCCCGTATTTCCTCTCTACGAAAATCCCCCATTGAGGCTGCGAGATGTATGAATGGAACAACGAAAGGGTCGTCGAGCCACCCTCGGGATTTACCACGCTTTAATAACTTCGTACCTTGTCCAAACGCGCTTTTGGCTATCTCGGATGGAAGGGAGAGAGAGAATCGCGTTTTGTCGAACGACTTTTAAGTTTATCGATCCTGCACTCGTCGTGTTCCTTTTTCCCCATCCGTAGCAATTTTGTTCTAAAGCTGCTGCCTCTGTTGCTTCTACTTCATTTACGTTAACGTCGCGATCGTGATGAATCATGTTTACTACGGGCGCCAGTCGACATACCATTTATACGTCTTTCTCTTTCTCATGGGACTAGGCTACTGTGGAAATTGTAGTACGTCGTTCTTGACTTGGGATAACTTGAAGAGGAATTGAATTATAGGAATTAAGTTAAAAGCCCAATTTGGGATTATTTGATAATGAAAGTCCAACTTGAAACCTATTACTAAATATTTTGAAAATGAAAGACCCATTGTTATAGCGAAACTTTTGACGGCGATTTGTAAATAAATGTTAACGGAAGATTACATCGTAGTTTCACAGATTTTAAAAAGCAATGTATTGAATAGAACTTCAGGGATGTTAACTGGCAAACGTACTGGCAATTAATACTTAGAGACCGGCGATAGTGCTCTTCCCAAGAAACGCTGGGCTAATTTCCTGACTTCGATTGAATTATTAAACATCCTTGTTAATTCGCATCCTTTCCACCTAAGGAAAAGACAGGAAAGTTCAATCTAATAATAAAGGACGTGCTTATGCCATTGTAAAATCGAAATACCAATGTAGAACACTACTCTTTGATAAACGAACGAACTCTCGTATCTCGCATTCATGTCAACACTTTTCCGCACTGCAATCCACAGGACAGGTTTTCAATGATTGATCAACTGCGATACACGATGAAGGTAAATAATTATTTATTTTACGATCTTCCACTTTTACTCCTGGCTTGCGTCAACGTTCTCAGTCTGAAGACCCTTGAAGCCCGCAACCGATATGTACGTCACAAGAGTGTACAACTTGTTCACGGAATCCTCGTCGTCGTTTCTTCTCCTGCTGAGACGTACACGGACGCGGAAGGGTACGTTCCTGAATTGAAAAAGTATTCAAGTTGTAGCAAACAAATTTTTTTACTTTCCGTTTGCCATTGCCAAACGTAGATACCAAAGTTACTATGTGTCAGATCCACGAAACATATTGTGGCACATTTGTATCAAACGGAGGTTTAATCCAAATTTTACACGATTTCCAATGCCAAGAAAAGTCTTTGTATTTTAAGTGATTGTTTTGCTTGTTTTTCGCGATATAGTGAGATTCGTAGAAATCTAGTCAACATCCATAAAAAATTGTATCTTGTTATTATGCCCTGTCAATAACTATTTATCAATCATTTATTTGGCCACGAATTGATATATTATTGCTTATAACAAACCAACGTTTACTTCGTGTTTTTATGAATACAAGAAGCAAACGTCATTCAACTTAGTCCAAACCAGCATTTGCCTCAGGAAAGCGAAAAAGAAAGTAGGAAATCTTATCGGCGTGTGGAATACACTTACGTATGTGGCATCATGATTTACCTGATTCCCTTGGACCAGAGTTGCTTGTTCAGCCTCGTGTCAATTCTGACATCGGGAGTGCCCATCTGTTTTTCGGCAAACTTGCGGATTTCCTTGATGGCGCGAGGCGCACGTTTTTTGAAGCCAACTCCATGGAGACGTTTGTGAAGATTAACGGTGTACTCACGCGTCACCACCTCGTTGATAGCGCTCTTGCTCTTCTTCTCGCTTGTTTTTGCCATTTTCACCTGTAACACAGCGCGAGGTCTGAGTTCGCTGTTAAATTCAACGGAGTTCTTCAAGGGACCGCGAATTTGTAGGGATAACGGGAAAGGATTGAGCTGCTTGATTCTCGTTGCTGGTTCCAATGGCACACATGTCGGCCGCACTCATAACCGTCAAGATAGGTTATGTCCGAATGCACGATTTTTATCTTTGGTATTTGTCAAACTTCGCGAATATTGCGAGGCAGAAAAGAATTTAGGTATGAAAAACGATGAAGCTTCTTTTTTCAATCTTCAATCGGCGCTATCCAGCCGCGCAAAACGATCGTTGTAAACAAACGTCGCTCACACGAGGACCTCCAATATTACGAAAACTTCGTCGCTATTCACATAAATATTTCGACGCTCGAATCCGCCGAAGCCTCAACTATTATTCTGTATCGGGGATTAACGTGAACCGCGTGAACCGGCTACGATGTTGACCGATTTTCTTGCGAGGAAAAAATCGTCATTACCTCTCCGACAAATGGATCTACTCGAAAGAGCTTGGCACCGATGCGTGTTCCAAAATCTATCGAGTTTGTGCTGCCTAAAGGCGAATTTTTACCGAGCGTTTCCGGTTTCCGCGACCATAGCGGAAGTAAGAAAAATGCGATGGTCCCATTGGTAGAATCCCCTTTTGTTACATTGGCCAATCACCACGCGTCGCAGTCTTCAGATCCTACCAGCCAATCGTGATTATCCGTTTTCCCGATGATTTCAAGTTCGAATGTGTTTGTTGTTTCCCTGTTTTTGCTCGATGTTGAAGGTCATTCGTAGTCTTTCGTCTTTCATTGTTAACGTAGAGTTCGATTAATTTTGTAGCGTACTCGTTCGAAAGATAATAGACGGAGTTCTTCAAGGGACCGCGATTATACCAACGATAAGGTATAATCGTTTCTGTTTGATATCTAATTTTTATTCTTAAATTGAAAGGATTCAATAACTCGCTGTTCGATCGTCCAGGCCTTGAACGCTTTAACTCAGTCTTTTTGTTTGCAGAACATTCTGCCTTCTATTTCGGTTTCTTTTCGTTATTTCGACGTTGAAATGTCTTACGATTCCCCAAAGGCGACGTCGTGCCGTAAGTACACTACGGAATTTTTCAAATTTGCCTAAAAATTATTATTCAGGTTGCAAATGAAAATGAAAAAAGGAAAAATAATAGTCATGTACTTATTTTGGACAATGAATATTAAGATTATTTTACAACGATTAGTTTTCAAGCAAATAACTAATTTTACTAGTTTGTTAATAAATTTAAAAAATGCTCAGGATGAAGAATTTACACAATACTACTAATCCAGTATGTAGAACCATAAAAAAACATCAAGACTCAGTTTTTTCCAAGTTTCCTTCACAAATGTTTTTGAGTTTTTCAGTACATGCATTTTTCAAACAACTTATTTTAGCTGTTGTTGGCGAAGTACTACAGTGATACAATACAGGAATTGTCAATAAGATAAAGTATTCCAATGGCATTTTAATTTTTTGTATAATAAAAAAATATGCTTCGGAATCAATGCGTTTAATTCCATAACAGAAGAAAAGTGCTACACTTTAGGGACTCCCATCTATACACGAATTTGCTAATAGGCTAGACATTTCGTCTTTTCTTAACAGGAGACTCGGTGGATTCTTGCATGAACGAAGCTATGCTAATGTTGTCCACCGATTCTTTCAATGACGAGCTATACGGCAATATGTTGTTGCACAGCGCAGATAGTTCAACGAGCAGATGTTGCGAGATTTCTGCCGAGTTAACAAACAACAGCATTAAGAAAAGTAATCTTTGGCCGACACTGAACATCTTGCAGTATCGTTTGGGTGATAAGCGTCTCAACGGGGATGAGGGCAAGCAAGACGGGGATATAATGGAGAATTTTTTGGAGATGTTTGAGTACGACCCGCTGAATTTTACACAACATTTATTTACGATTCTCGAGGATACAAGTGAATACTCGATATCAGGAATGGGGCGAGATCCGATCAGTCAGCCAGGTGGATCTATTGGATCCGAATCCACGCAATACATGAACTTGAAGAAACATGGTCAGAAGAACACAAACGGCGAAGGTTTACCAGAGAACAATAGTCCGGTGAGAGAAGAACCGCTAGTGAAAATCTCTATCGCCACACCTGATAGAAATTCTCCGACCAGGTCGGAGGAAGGAAGAAGAAAACAGATCGGGAACACTCCAGCCATTGTTTTTACCCCATGCACACCGGAGCCGTCCTCTCACAACGATAGTCTGGAATCGCTGAAGATTTGTATAGAGGATGACGATTACGTGACAGCTGAATCAGAAGTTGATGAGTGTTTCGATGACGCGACGACTCCCGATCGCGACAAATCGACGAATGAAACAATAGATATGAGCAAAATGAACCACCATCATGCTGAATGGGTAGAAGCGTTCGTTCGCATCGATGACTACGAGCCTATGAAGAAACCAACCGCGGACGTCGACCAGATTGGAAGAATCAAAAGACACTCGAGTAAACTGAAGAAACGTTGGTTGCACGAGTTGACGAATAAACGAGAAAAGTGTTTCGAAGCGATAAAAATCTTGATCGCCAAAACAGCCGCGAATAGAACGGAAAAGAGTCCCGAAAAATCCGCTGAATGCACGTGCCAACGTTGCGAGCGACGAATGGATCTTTACAACACTTTAGTCGCGTGCTCTGATTTTTACACCCACGTGTGCGACAAGAGAAACTCTCGGGGCATGCCGAGAACAACTGCCGCGAAGAAGGGTCGCCGCTCGTTTTCCCGTTCACCAGCCAAAACCCGCATGCAAAATGCCTCGAATTCTCGTGAAACTTCGAACAAAAGAGGAACGCGAAAGTCGTTGAACAAGACGAACAAATCGCCCGGTACGAGGTATAAAAGCCCTTGCAGCGTCGTCGCAAAGTCCGTTAAAAAAACGATGACGAAGCACCATTCCAGAGCTGCGGACGGCATTGACGTCTCTTCGATCAAACCAGTTTCACAGCTCAGGATGATTTTCTCTCCGAATCTCAAACGGGCTGGTACTCTCTCACTGTCTTACAAAAAATAAACTTTTTTTGGGTTTTAATATCAACGCATGAAAATTATCCGTTTAGAACGATTTCCTGCACTTCAAGTTTCTGGAAAATCCAGCTTACTGGATTTAACAATGCGACTGATGCGTTTCAAACGGAATGGCGGAATGGAAAAAAGTTTGCCGAAATAAAGAAAACGTTTGAATATTTTTCCGTTTTTCAGGACCCGGGGAATCCAAAATGGCCGCACCTCGGCGAACGGCACCAAGAATGAACATCGCGAAAAACGTCAAAACAACTCCGAGCCCAACTCAGTCTCCAAGAAGTCAATGCCCTTCGAGCTTTATAGCACCAGCGCATAAAGCAAAATTCAGCCACGTAAAATCACCGATCGCGGAGTACATAAGGGGAAAGAATACTTGAAAAGAAGACACAGAAGTGTTGCTATTGCTTCGCTATTAACAGTTACATTTTCCGTGTTCGTTGTCTTGTGTCGCTTCGACAATGCTGTTCATTATGCGTATATGTGTTATTTATTTAAGACCACAAATTAACCCGTCATATGCTTATGGAGTGTTTAGCAATTTACGTGCTTTTTCCAATTTTTTAGTTACGCATACACGTTGATCGTAGTTTCGGTACTAATAATAAAGATTGGTTATGAACTTAAAAATTAACATTTTTCGAGGATGAGATTCGGACGTCCAAAAATTCTACGGTTTGCAAAAAGATGTAGTTTTTGAGAAGAGTGACGAAAGCGTGCATGATTCCATGATTTTTCTAGTGAATGTCTGTTAAAAAACACAAGATTAATTTGTTCAGGGATGATATTCCATCAATCGTATTTCATTGATTGAATATGTTTGATGAGCCCATGTATACCAGCAGGCATTAAAATCGCAACAAAGATGCACGTTTCGGACAGTTTCCAGATTATGCAATGAAATTGGTGAAAATATGCCTGGTTGACAACAGGCCATTATTGATGGAGGTGATGTATTAGTAACCACTTAATAATAATAAAGCATCATGGTTTGTATCACGCACTGTGCATATATTTCTTGTTCATCCTTTTTGTTAAATAGCTTTCACGCTTCGCCGCCCACGCTCTTATCAAACGGACCACAAGACGCCATCGAAATTTTCAAGCGCGGCCCGTTTTGTGTCCACAAATTTGCTACTCAAATACATCAAAATCGCTGCCAATGGCCGTCGAAGGTCGGAATCGCTACGACCAATCGAAACGCCCTGGACTTGGTTTAGCGGAAACGCATAGTCACCTATATTTGTCACATCTCCATTTATCGAACGTCGAATCCGTGATTTAATTAATTATTCCCTTGAAATTGTTCGAATGAAAATACTCCGACGATAAAGATACGAACGGCTCGTCCAATACGCGCGTGCAAAACTATCGCGGCGGAGTGGGGGAAGCGTTGTTCCCATGAAAGATTTCCGTCGCGTAAGTACCGCTACGCAGATGGTGTTTGCGAACACGCATCAACCAGAGCGGTGTAATGGATTCGTGTTAACCTGCGATGTTGATACCGTTGTTTTTAACGTGAACAAAAAAATCTCTATTATTTGTAATAATGGCCGGTAAATCGTGGAATACAGATATGTGGAAAACGTGGGATAAACACGGGAAAAATGATTTGTAAGTGCTATATAACAGACAAGAAAAAGTAAATTGGAAAAGGATGGAAAAAAAGAACGCGACTGAATAGTAACCGAGGAAGCCTCGATAAGTTATTTTCGATATTGAAATTCGTAACTTCGCCGTTCTGTTCTGTGTGAAAAATCGATCGTCGCAAGATTGAAATGTCTCTCTACTCCGTTTATTTGCGCTCTACTGAAGGGTTAATTCACGATTAATCGACTGTTTGCAGCCTCAAGCTAATCAAGCACAAATATAAGGAAGGTGACGCTCCAGGTAAACTTACGTTACGTATACGTATTTGTTTCCCTCCACCACGTTTTTCCCAATCTAAGCTATAACCTCCTTTCAAACGCATTTTCCGTATCGCCGATTTTTCATTTCTACTTGGTTGCCAGAGTGATCGGTGGATATCTGTATCGACGTCTCCTATTTCAATTTTGATTACAATCTCTCACTGATTAAAAGTAAGTCTCGAGGTGTACATATCGCGATATTTTTCACATTGATGTTTCAGAATGGAAACGTGGTTTATACGAATTAATATGGAACGGCGTACACGCAAATTTAAAGAAGGACAGTGTCGTTTCTACTTTGGGCGAACTCGTGGTAAGTTCTTTGTTTTTCCTATTAGGGGGTAAAAGATTACGGGAGATTGTTTCCGTTTCGAGTATGATTCAGCGGCTTATGAGCATACATTTTCCAGGGTATCGATGCGGCCATACCATCAGCGATCGTAGACATATTTACATTGATAGATGCAGAAGCACACAACGACGAGAGGATCAATTTTTATTACATCGTAAAGGAATGCGAGAAGGTTGGGCCGAGGCTTGGATGTACTCGTTCTCTTAAGAAATCATTCCTCCTTGTAGTATTTCTTTCTTCAATCACTCGCTGTCTCATTGCAGTTTCTGACGGACAGGATTTTGACGGAACGTCTAGAAATCGAGACTCTCCAGGATGTAGGAACGCTGAAGAATCGAAATTTTCAAACGAAATTCATCAAAGTCAAAACAAAACTCTAGTACGTATAAGAGCACGTTCCGATGACGGGAACTTGGCTGCAAGAGGAGGGAAATAGAACAGGAGACTGCAGTGGCATCGAGCGAAGAGTCGGATTGAAGATACCTTTCTTTTTCTATTTCTGTCCAGCTACAAACAGAGGAAATTCAATCTCTTTAGGGAGGAAAGCGAAGGATATTCGAAGCTCATTGTTGAATTGACTCAAGATCGGCCAGCCGAAGAGGCCACAGGGATATTGGAAATTGTTAAATCGTTAATCGGTAAAGGAAACAAATTGCATTCATGTATCTTGTCCGTCGAGCTGTGATACTAGAGTCTTCCTAGACCGTTTGTTTAAAGCTATACGAGGCAACACATAGGCCTTACCAAAATGTATATCCCATTAATTTTTACTCCGAGATACAATGAAAAAAAAACATACGAACGAAAACATGACGTTCCATTCTAAGAAATGGACTGTCCCGTTTGGTTCAAAAAGTAATCTCATTGACGACGAATGTTTATAGTAAATGCAACAACGGATTTTGATCACCCGCCTCTATTATTTTTAGGCTACTTTAATCTGGATCCTAATAGAGTCCTCGACATATTGCTCGAAACATTTGAGAACCGACCACAGAACGACGCTCTCTTCATACCACTCATACGCTCGTACATGAGCGATCAGCAAGTGCTATGCGAGGTGCTCGGATTCAAATATCGCTCGACTGCAGAATCGACGCCGTTCTCGCTTCAAAAGGTGACGGCGCTGATGTTGCAACACGGAGTTATCGAATTGGATGACATACTGCCGTGGCTGGTGCCGGACGATCGCAGTATAATCAAGGATCATGCCCACGCGATGAAACTGGCGAAGGAATACGTGCGCAAAATGAGCGTTATTTCGACCAAGGACAAGGAGGACGTCCCCGAGGAAAAGGAAAACGTTCAGGTGAGCATAACGAGGTGTTCGTCCCGGGAAGAAAACAAAAAAAGAAAACACGAATGAACGATTTTAACGAACTTGCGAATTCGATCTGTGTTGATTCGACGATTGTGTTGCGATGTGTGTGCGTGCTCGTGTGAAATTAGGACAAATACTCGAGCAATCAGAAGTTTGGGCTGTGCGAGGCTCTCCTGGAGATCGGCGCTTGGCAAGTGGCGCAGAACTTATTCAATCGGTTACCGGATCATTGTTTCACCGACCAACGACCGATCGCACTCGCTTTGTGCAAAATGATTCAATCGCTCATCGAACCCATTTATCGAAAGTGAGTATAACCAGCCATGTTATATTTGCTGAAGAACGGATACGTTTTTGGTGGAATACTCTCGAAGAAATTGTTAACGTTGCAAATCAAGCATAAAAATTGATTTAATAAGGAATTAATTAAAAATCCTTTATTTCTTTCAGATACTGTATCATTTCGCCAAAGTTACCAGGTCGGAAGATTCCACCTTTGCAGAGTGCATTGGCTCCGAAGCCGATGGAAAACCTGCAGGACATCCACGATCAGTTGTTGCCGATGCTGATGATACTCGGACCAAATTTACATCACGATCCTATCCTGATGTACAAGATCATGAGGCTCTGCCACGCCGCCATAAAACAATGTTTGACCGACTCGAACAGGCAACTCGTTGACAAGAGCAACAATCTTTATCACGATGTTCTCACGATACTGGACGTCGTGCTGTTGCCTTCCCTCTCATTCATGGACTGTAATTGTTGCGTCGCCGAGGAAATGTGGAACATACTCAAGCATTATCCCTATCAGAATCGTTACAGTCTCTACGCACGCTGGAAAAACGACACACCGCAACAGCACGCGGCGCTTCTCCGCAAGCGCGCCGATGCCGAGAAAAAAATCAAATCCATCATGAAGCGCGTCAGCAAAGAGACCATCAAACCTGTTGGAAGGTCTATTGGAAAATTGACGCATTCTTCGCCCGGAGTTCTCTTCGATTACGTACTCATACAGATACAACTTTACGACAATCTTATAGGTAAGAAATGAAAGTGGAAGCGTTTAGATGAGTCATTTCATATATTTAAAAAACTTGTCATTTTGACGTTCGAGGTCTACATAATTTTTCCCCAACGTATCATTTTGGTTGTTTTATAAATGAATGCTTCGTACCATGTTCCGATGTTCAAAGTATGTTGATCCGAGACCTGACATTTTATGAGAAAATACACAAACAGTTTCAAGTTACACTTGACAATAGACAGTAAAAAAGTTTTATAAAAAAGAATATGTATTTGAAAAATTAACGACTACAGTTTGTTGCATTGAGTGTTCATACTGACCAGTTTCATAAATATTTTGTATTTTTCCGCAATGCTGCGAAATCTACCATAATTGAGTAATTTTAATTGGAAGATGTATTAAACAATTTAAAAATTGTATTGGTTGCAGGGCCCGTGGTCGATTCACTGAAATATTTAACGAATATATCTTACGACGTGCTCGGTTATTGTTTGGTCGAAGCTCTTGCGGGAGCGGATCGCGACAGATTCAAACACGACGGTACGAGCATATCACTGTGGTTACAGTCGTTGGCCTCGTTTTGCGGTGCTATTTTCAAAAAATACAATATCGAATTGACCGGTCTTCTTCAGTACGTAGCGAATCAGCTAAAAGCACAGAAAAGGTAGGTCGCCTTTTTGGAACGTGCTAGAAAAAACACGAAAGCCCGATATTCTTAAGGGGTTTAAGCTCGTGGAAAAGCGAAGCGAATGACAGCAGAGATGGGAAAGAAGGTCTTCCGGAAACCGTTGCTATATCTTCCCCGGGCTTGTCGACCATAACGATTAGGGCGAATAAACATTCCCAGAGTAGTGTGAGAGAGGGAGAGAGAGAGAGAGAGAAGCTTGCTCGAAGAAGATTCGCACGTGCGCTTGCAACCCTCTCTGGACGTGAAAAACTCGAGACTCGAAATTCCTTCGATCCTGGCTCGATTATGCAGTTTAAAAAACAAAAGAAAGCTTGTGCGGACGGTAGAACGACCTGAGGGTTTGGAGAAACTTTTGGCACCGGTGCGGTCAAGGACTTGGAAAATTTGAAATGGAACGGATTGAGAACGTGGTTGCGATTAGACTAAACGATCCATATAACGATGAACGAACGAAAAGACACGTCGTTATCTCTTTTTGTGCACTCGATGAAAATACGTCGCGACGAAAGATCTGGGCGAGACGCATGGTAGCCGGAGTTTCGATTGAAGTCTAGATGCACTATTCGAATATCTTGAAAGTGGCCTCAGCTTCGTAAATTTCCCTCGGAGATACAACGACGGATGTGCGAACGGTCTGTTGATTTGCTACAAGTCTATCACGATGCTACAATTATTTCTCTCTCTTTCACTCTATTTTACCAAGTCCTCGGTCTCAGATGAATGCTTTTCTTTTCAGACTCGATCGTAGTCGTCCCATGATGTTTTGACTAACGGCAGTATTAGAGAGCCATGGCTAGAAACTCCCGAATAACGACGAGGCAAAGTGATCGGTAAATTCACGACGGTTTTAGGGACCTGTGAGAAGGGATGTCGAGAAATGAAAGAAACGATAAGAAAAGAGATATCGATATCAGATCTTTCGTAACGTAAACAGTGTGGGCATTCAGTTACGAGGAGATCACGTTGTCCCCGCTTCCGCTTTTGCTCTTAGACTCCAAGTTTACTTGACCCTTCGGTTTTGCCACAAGTTTTTTTTCCATTCGCAGTACATTGACACGCCTGATCGCGACGTCACGCTTGTGACGTCACCAATGCGAACAACTGCAATCCCCGTAGAGGAGATGAGGGCGTTGATGATTTTTCGTTAAATCGTACTCATAATGTATTAATGGCTTCCAGCTTGGATTTGTTGATCCTCAAAGAAATTGTACAAAAAATGGCGGGTATCGAAGCAGCTGAGGAAATGACAGCCGATCAGCTCGACGCCATGGGCGGTGGTGATCTTCTCAAAAACGAGGTAGACATCCGATTCATCGCCGATTGCTTTTAATATCCATATTTCTGCTCGTATTTTTTTTTTCTCTACGCTATATTTCCTTTGCAGGCTGGCTACTTTGGTCAAGTGAGAAATACAAAAAAGTCTTCGCAACGATTGAAGGAAACTCTGGCTGAACACGATCTCGCTGTGGCGCTTTGCCTGCTAATGGCGCAGCAAAAGCATTGCGTCGTATATCGGGAAACAGATCAGTCGCATCTCAAACTCGTGGGTAAGTCATTTGCGGAATGATAAGTGGGGTCTTCTCAAAGTGCTCTCGAAATGGTGTCTGACATATTTATCCAGAAAGTATCCTAATTATCCCGACTGATTGGCTTTGACGACTAATTAATTGCAGGAAAATTGTACGACCAGTGCCAGGATACGCTCGTCCAATTTGGAACCTTCTTGGGCTCGACGATGACGGTGGACGAGTACGTTGAGAGGTTACCGTCGATACACTCGATGCTCCAGGACAACCATATACACTCCGACGTCGCTTTTTTCTTAGCCCGTCCAATGTTTGCTCATGCCATCAACGTGAGTCGTGTCTCTTTCGAGGGTTAACGTTGCAAATTCGTTTGGGTTATAAAATAAGTTATAAATTTCGTTTTATCCATCGACCCGTTTAAATTACAGATAAAATACGACGCTCTCCGGAAATCCGACCCAAATTATAAGAAAATGTCGACGGCGATGAAGCAAGCGAAATACGCGGAAGCCGCTCAATTCGTGATGGCACCGGTAGCCCAATCGGTGCGACCGTTGCATCCGCTCAAAGTTTGGGAAGACATATCGCCCCAATTTCTTGTTACGTTCTGGTCCCTCTCGATGTACGATCTCTTTGTGCCAGCGGAGAGTTACCAGCGGGAAGTAAATAAGTTGAAGCAGCAAGCTGCTCAAGCCGCCGACTCCAAGGAAATGGTAAGCTTCGATGTCGCATTTCAATCTTCTTTCCCTTTTCTCCAATCAAGGAATAAAGTTGATTGTAATCTTCTCGAATGCTCGTTGCAGAACGTTAGCAAAGTGAAGAAGGAGCAAGAACGTTGCGGTACTGTGATTGAAAAGCTACTGGACGAGAAGAGGAAACAGGAGGAGCACGTGGAAAAAGTATTCGCTTATCTGCGACAGGAAAAGGACTCTTGGTTCTTGTCGAGGAGCGCGAAATCCGCCAAGAACGAAACTATAACCCAGTTCCTTCAGCTCTGCCTGTTCCCACGATGTACATTCACCACCGTTGACGCTATGTACTGCGCAAAATTCGTACACACAATTCATTCACTCAAGACTGCTAATTTCTCGACTCTACTTTGCTATGACAGAGTAAGTTTTATTGTCATCATTGATATCACTTTCCGGATTTTTATTCTCCGATATTACGTATCACTTGAAAAAAAAAACGGCTATAATTTTTCTACCTTACATTGTTTTCCAGCTCTTTTGTGATATAACGTATTCGGTGACTTCGTGCACCGAGAACGAGGCGAATCGTTACGGGCGGTTTCTCTGTGCCATGCTCGAGACCGTTATGAGATGGCATTCCGAGAAGGCAATATTCGACAAGGAATGCAGCAATTATCCCGGCTTCGTGACGAAATTTCGCGTCAGCAATCAATTTTCCGAAGCCAACGATATGGTTGGATTTGAAAATTACCGCCATGTTTGTCACAAGTGGCATTACAAAATTACAAAGGTAACGTAGGGTTAGCCACGTTAATTTCCCGAAATCAGGGGCGGCAAAAATTCTGCTTGGACATTTGAAAGAATATAAAAAATGGAATTCTGAAAAAAAAAGCAAATGTATAAAGGATCAATTTTGGATATGTATCAAATATGGATTATGTGCAATTCTGTAGATGGATTGTCCAATCATCACCGTCGCGCTGATATAAAACTGAATTTCTTTTCGTCCCACAGGCAATAGTGGTTTGTCTCGACTCCAAGGACTACGTTCAAATCAGAAACTCTCTGATAATACTTATCAAAATATTGCCGCACTTCCCGGTACTCGCAAAACTTTCATCGATCCTCGAGAGGAAAGTGGAAAAGGTACGAGAGGAGGAGCGTGGTCAGCGCCAGGACTTGCACGTTCTCGCGACTTCGTACAGCGGACAATTAAAGGCGAGGGCTCCGAATATGATAAGGGAATCGGATTTTCATCACGTCGGTGAGAAAGCCGGGAAAGCTCAGGAGCCAGCGAACAGCGAGAACAACGACAAAGTGAGCAACGGCATAGCACCGAAGGAGGTTTCGAACGGTGAAACAAAAGTCGAAAAGGAAAACAAAGAACAGCGTGAAAAACGCAACGTCGCCAATCAAGTTCACCAGTGAGTACGGAAATTCGGGACAAGCTACTAAATCATTTCGAACAATTCGAAACTGCTGAATAAATCATTACACTGCTCGGTGACGAATCAAGTAATTCGAATTGTTTTTTTTCGCGTAGCGAGAGCACGGAGAAAGTACGAAAAAAGGACGAGCCCAAGGAAATTCCGGAAGTGAAGGATAAGCACGTGAAGAAGGAGGAGATCAAGGAAGAGGAGAGCGGCGTCGATAAGAAGGAACGCAAGTATTACAAGGTCGGTTGAACAACACAAAGAAAACATTCTCTAATTGCCGTCTCGTGTGAGCCTTTGCAATTTCGAAATGTACGTATTATTTAATTACGCTTTCAGGAGGAACACTATTACAGCGGAGGTGTTGACAATTTGGATCGAGATCTGTCGAGTGTTTCGAACAGTAGCGCAAGTTCGGGACCAGCACAGGACGGGCCAGAGAGAGGTGAGTCCAGCCGGAAGAAAAAGTTCCTTTCGTTATCTTCCATTTAAAATAGTAACATTAAGTTCGCGAGAACGTGCCTTTTTAATATTTGAGATGGAGAAAGCAGAATAATAGAGTGTAGCACGATTTTTATTTTTTTTTTTTTCAATGTATCGATAGCAGACTTCTATAGGATTTGCATCAAACGATTTACGTTCCTGTTTCACGCGAAGCGATTGAAAGTTCCTAATTTCGTGGGCCATTTTTTTTTGCAGTGTCCGAAGCGAAGAGACGGAAAGTTGAGAGCATTCCGAAGGTGAATAATAATTCTTCTTCTCCGTGGTGTAATCCACGATACGAAAAATACGAAAATCAGAATGTGTTCGTCTGTTCCAGCAGGAGGGTCGACGCGCTGAAGCAGTCGTCGATAAGAAGGAACGTTCAGCGAAAGCGAAAGTTCGAGACGAGCAAAAAGAATTGAGAAGAGAAAAGAAACTCAGTCGAAAGAGGGTAAGTGAATTATTGATTCTGGTGATAATTTCGTTGTAAGGAACAATTGTAAGAATTTATACATTTATTATTATATCTCTTCCCAATTCCGTTAACGGTGAATCGAAAAATATTTCGAGGCGTATCACTCGAATTCATAACTGTTTTCTTTTATGTTCGCATTTTTTTCCAAACGCGCAGGATCGTACCGAGGAAACAGCCGTAGCTGCTGAACAGAAACGACGGAAGGACGATGAGAGGGGTTGGTGACAGACTTTTAATTTTCCTCGCACATACGCGTGCCCCAGGCTTTCTTCCTTCTATTCCTTTGCTATATAATCACTGGCGACCGAACACGAATTCAAGCGGCTCGTTAGAAAATAAAATAAAAAGAGGATATATTCTGTCGAAGTTACGATCGAAGTACCGGATTATAATAATTAAAAAACAAACACGAGGCCTCGATTAATTTTCTTCTGGCAATCGACCATCCGCGATCCGACCGCGAACACTCTCGAGGCAAATACCCGATTGATACGCGACAACTGTGGGGGGAATATTCTTACGAGGCGTTCGTTTTTCAGCGAAAGGAACCCATCAGAACGGTGATCTTCCGGAGCACAGGGAAAAACATCACTATAGCAAGGTTCGTAGGGGTCAATTTTGTGAAACTGATTTTTCTCCCTCAAAGGGAGCGAAACGTTTCACCCAGACATTTATTAAATTCAGGCAAAGTAATATTAAGATCTAGACTTCGACCCGTGAGTCTCATTTTTTCATAAAAAAACTACACTGCTTTGATTTTAATTTCTCTTTTCGGATCTATAGAAAAACAATCATTGGAGAAGTGTATTACTCTTCGTGATATTGGAATTTATTTAACTTCAGAGTTGAGGCTTTCCGAGAGTGCATACTCCTGAAAAATCCAATGTCATGATCGTTAATGGTTCACGATCTTGCGATAACAAGATTGGTACATTCGCGGTATGGAATAAAAATCAACTAGGACTCTACTTATCAACATAGACAATTTAGACAAACGGATCCGGATCGCCAATAATTAAGCCGTATTCCGATCGAAGTCTTGAACAATTGTGATTTTTTCTATTTTTATTCCTTGGCCTTCCGTTGATAAAAGCCATTTCGAATGTGTCGAAAAGGTTACACAGAATACAGTAGGGCAGTGACGAGAACGAGTTTCACGGTTAAACACAAAATTGAAGATGAAAAATGGTATTTTTGGCTGATATGCAATTTCGAGAGATCGTCACAGCATTACTTAATTCCGTAATGTTCTGATTGCAGGAAAAGTCACCTTACACGAAGGAGCGCGCTCACGAACGAGAAGGTCGAGAAGGACGGGACAAACAATATCCTTTTCTAAAACTTGGCCATTCTTGACGATCGTTGATTCACGCGCGATGCCCCGCGTTCCGGCAATTTCTTTTTTCCTTTAACTTTTACTTGAACGATTTTAAATCGTTCGGGCGATACTTTCCTTAATCAGAGAGTACTAGGAGAAGTTCGGATCCGAAACGAAGATGATGTAAAGCAACGAATGGAACTTGACTTACATTTTATATGATACGTTTGAATGTTGTATGTAATTGAAATAGAATTCAAAATAATAAAGAACAATAGCGAATAAATTTTATATCAAGTATTACATCCAATTTTATACAATAAAGCGTACAAAAACAAATTGTTGCATACATTTCCCACGGCGTGTCTTTGGAATTGCGAGTAAGTACGCACGGAACATCGTCAGGTACACACACATTTACGATGGATATTCGGGCGATTTTCTTGACCGCGCGATCTTTTACAGATTAATAAACTTGATATACAGTTATGTACGGTCGTCATAAAGGTGACGTTGCGATACAGTTAAAATAGCACTGATCCGCCCTCAGACTTTCCTCCTCTAGGCGTCTCAGCCGCATTCTCGCGTCCTGCAAAATGTCCTCGGTCGAGCTTGACTCGCTCAGTAAAGTGGTGCTCGTTTTTGAAAATTTCACGACATTCGTAGAGGGAATCTCCGCGGTGATTCTTTTCGCCAATTGAGCTTCCTCGAGCTGTCGCGCCAAGGTAACTGTCCGTTTAGTCAATTCTTCTATTCGCGATTGTTGAACTTTTACCAGACTGGTCAGTTCGTCCCTCTCGCGACACAGAGCCAATTTTTCCGGGTCCGCCATCTCCGTTTGAACTCGAACGTCTCGAAAAGTTGAGTCGCGGTTCTTTTCCCGGCTGGGAAGTTCGTTGCGAACTTTTGTTAATTCGTCCTGAAGTTTTTTTAAGTCACTCTCAAACTTTTTGTATCCATCGCGTTCCTTCTGCAATCTTTTAAAGAATGGGTCAAATAATAACAGCTTTAATCGAATAAACGAGCACAAAAGAGAGTTTTCTTTTAATTTCTCGTACCTTTCTGCTTCTCGAGCCAGCATAGCTTCCTTCGTCGACAACTCTATCTCTCGACGATAAATTCTCCGATCGTCCTCCTTTCGATCCTCCAATATTTTCTTCTCCTTCTGATTGACAGCACGCATCAAACTCTGAAACCGATACATTAAAAAAAAAAATAATTTAGAACAAATCCAGTATAAATTTGCCAGTATAAATTTACTTGTGCTTTTGCCAATTGATCGCTGAGCACAGTCATGTGCTCTTCCATAACAATGGCCTGTGTCTTCAGTTCATCTTCCTTCTGTTTCAATTCAGCGCCGAAAGCCTCCTTCTGCCGCAGTAATTTCTGCTTCGCAGCGACAAGTTTGGAATACTCCGAAGAACGTCTAAATCCTCCATCAGTTTGGGTCTCGCAATTGTGAGTGTTGTCCTCTCGGCGGGTCACTGGTGCGCCGCCTTTAGAGACGGACCGACTCACACATTTGAGTATACAGAGGAGAAGCGGTGAATCGTTATCCGTGTATTCCTGGACAATGGACAAACCCACTGTATCTTCCGGGCTTATTCCCACGGTCTCCAGAACATGACGGACATAGTCGTTTTGCAATTTTTCTTTTCTATCTGGGCTATCCGAGCCTGGCAAGCGCTTGAAGAAATTCACCAGCAGAGGCGCTTCACTGGCAAATACTGATAGGGTATACGCGTAATTGTGATCCCAGAGATATTCCGCTATCAGCAAATCGTAAACGTACTGCTTAGCAGATTTTGGAACAGAGCCATCCTTGTTCAACGTTGTATCTTTGCACTTGAGCGCATTGACCAGGCTCGAGCGAAGATGAGCGCGAACGTTCGATATTATGCCGCACTTCTCAAACCTGTGATCAAAATATGAAATTTAAGACGAATGGAAGCATCGTTGAAACAGGATGACTAAGCTTAAACGATTGATGGGAAAAAATGACCCCATCGTGACATTCCACAAAAGTCACTGTCACTTGACACACGAATTAAGATAGGACCATGATGCCGTTTTGTTACTTAACTTCTATTAAACACAAATACTGCGAAAATACTTATGCATTTGTTAGAATATCCTGAGTTGTACGTATATGTTGGTAGAATTTTGAAAAATAATATTGTGCTTCATTACGTTTGTACAATCACAGAAATCTTTATGTAGGGCTATAGAACTGTTTGTTTACTTACCATGTATAGACAGATGAATAATAATCGGCGTCCATTTGACTGATTTTCTTTGTTTTTTATTTAACAGTAGAACGTGTTCCGCGCAAACATGTTTACCGTTTGAAATTTTTTCTATCTAGTATGCATGGTATTTGTTATGAACTGACGTACAAACTTAACCGTTGAAACTCCAACGTTACCAACGAAGTCAAACGTACATAAAAGGACAATTCTTATAGGTGGCTTGAAGGCAAGTATTCCACAACCCAAACTGCCGCCTGGCAGCGTGACGAGCGACCAGCTGTTATGGAAGACCGCCACAAAGCTAGCCGCCCGCCATTTTGAGTAACCGGCTTTTCTTTACGAATAATTAATATAAGATATTCCGAGTCGATTGATATAATGTGTGGTTCCCAGATCAACCCCGAAATTATTATTAATTAAAAATGACCTAGACGAATGGGAAAAGTGGATTTGAAAGTAAGTGAAGTTATGGCGATGTTCAAAATGAGCTACAAAAATAATCATGAATCAGACAAGGCTAAATATTTAGGTTCGCAATGAGCAGTTTTGCAGGATCCGAAACACTTCATTAACAAAATACGCGAACAAAATTGGTAAAATATTACTACGTTTCACCAATGCCAAAAGTTCGCAGATATGCTCACAAATACCCACGTTTTCCACTTTATTGCACATTGCGTCATAGTGATTAAAAAAAAAAGATAGATTAGTACAAGAAAAATACTTTTCAAGTATCACCGCTGGAAGAACGTACACAGTAACGAGAAGTGGCGTCTTCTTTTGTTTTTTTATACAGCAATATTAGATACATACATAAAGCAACTCGTCTTATTATTTATATTCGTATGAAGCTTTAATTATATATATATATAATGTATATATAATTGTACATCACGCATCGCCTGCACAGTTTCGCATGGTTGATTAGAGTAGCCTCTGTACACATATACTTGAATCATTCGGGTTCCGTTACTCTTAATTCACAAATAATATTTTTGGCGAGCGAGAAACGCGCGCCGATGTTCCGTGATGGCTTCATTATTTTCGATAGATGGAATGGTACTCCCCCCTCCGGGGTTCTCAAGCCAGGTTGGATTTTAGTTTGAAATGAATTAGTATTACAGTTAATGTAGAATATGAACGTGTGACGCATGCGTGTGACCAGCACTCACCAGCAATGTCACCGGAGCAGCGCGAAACCGTTAAACTCGAATTCCGATAAATGCATTGTCCTGTGCATTCCTCATCCCGCTTCCCAAGGTTCTATGAATAGAGAGGCGCTTGGCTAGTTCATTAGGAGATGTTGTGTATAATCGATTATTTTATGCGACGAGGCTGACAAGTTCTGACCGAAAATGCCCGAATTATAGGCCCGCCCATGCCTGTCGCTATCATTCTCCCTGAATCCCACATATTCGATTATAGAATCATCCCACGGTCGATTAGCTTTACCGCGTGTCATCGCCGTTGCGTATACGTTTGTTAGAAAGTCGGAAATTGGCTTCCGCATCAAATTTTATAAAAAAAACAACACGCACATATCCGCTCGATCGGACGATGTTCCAATCCGGCGGCTGACGCCACTGAGGAAGTCTTAAAAGCGAACACTTTTGATTTCATTTTCGAGAACTCGATGAACTTTGTTGAAAATTCACAATTGGTTCGTCGAAACATACCATAAGAGTACGAAACAGTTACGATTTTTCCTTCACCATAAAATAGCGCAATTGCGATTTGACCAACATCTTTTTTGGGATGTTCTCAGCGCTGGGATTCCTAATTTTTAGGTATCAACAGCAAAATAGCAAAATGTTTCTCAATGTAGGTATAAGACCCTAAAGAGAGTTCTAGAATTTCTGTGATATATTGATTCTTTGGTGAACGGTTTCAATTTTTTTATTTCGTGTTAACGTTAAATGCGAAACTATTTTCGAATATATTACATAAGTGTTTGATACACCTCTGGTGTATTACTTCCATTTCAATACTCAAATTTGTAAACATACCTGGACGGAGGGGTCCAGTGAAATAAATTGGGCTAACCGTTAGCGTTCCCGTTTTCTAGTGAAGAAAAATTAAACTAACTTTTGCTACGCTTTCCATTACCTATCTTGACGAACAAATTGTGAATGAAGTTTATCAAATCCTTATAATCAAGTCCAAAGCGATCGCCCCGATTTTTGGTCTCGCAGTGGCATTTGCCCTTACATAGGAAGCCAAATGTACGTGTTGGTTATTTGACTATAGAACGGTTCGAAATTACGGCTTGTGCGGGAATCAGAGCTGTTTGGAACCCTCGGCTTTTTTGGATGGTGGAGGTACAGCCGGCGTTATGGAGGTCTTCCGCACAGTGTCGTCGGCTTTGTCGATCGTGGACGACGACACGTCTCGAGAACGGGTCATGGAAGACGCCGAGGATGACGCCGCGGCAGTTTTCTTGGCTGTTGGCGTTTCCTCTTCGTCGAATTCTTCCTTGTACGTTTTGGGCTCTTTTGTGACTGGAGTAGCGGGTACGGTTGACACAGTCGCCGCAGCTGCCTCGGACTCCTTCTCGTTCCTCGCATCTTTGCTTTCCTTTTGCAGAGCTTTCTGTATTTGATCCTCGACCTCCAAGACTTCTTCCTTGTCCATTAGGTCTATCAACTCATTCAGTTGCTTCTTGCTTAGCTTCACGTCTTCCTTGCCTATGAGCTCGACAACCTATCAGACAAATGATAATAGAAATAATTTAACTTTAAAAATCATCGCAATAAACGATTAAGATATCGATGGACGTTACCTTCAGCACATCCTCTATCTTGATAGCACCATCTCTGTCGTCGTCGATTTTCCCAAGAATTTCGGCTATCCGTTTCAAGCGGGATTCGTCGGGCACGTTCTGAAGTTGTTTTATAGCGGCGATGAGCTCGTCTATTTTGACCAACTCCTCGACCGCTTTCGAGTCGAGTTTCTCCTCGGGCGCAAGCGCGTCGATTTTCTCCTTGACTTGTTTCTCAGATTGTTCGAGTTCAGTGAGGACAGCGTCCATTTTTCCAATCATTTTATTGACCTTGTTGAAGAGTCTCTTAGCACCCTTGGATACCTTCAGATCTTCTATACCTGACTTTTCTCCGGCTTCGGCCTTTATTTGATCGAGTTCCTGTATGTCCTCCTGATACTCGGCCATCTCCTCTTTGAGCTCTTTGATTTCTTCCTTCTCCACGGACATCTTCTTCTTCTCCTGATGGGGTCGAAGTTTAGTCATGGAATTCATGGGGCGATGGAGAAATAGAGAGAGAGAGATAGAGAGCGCATATCTATAACTATTCGAAAAAACATATCACCTTGCCGATCGAATCGAGCGCTTGCTCGATAACTTTGACGTCAGTCGTTGTGATTTCGTCCTTCTTGTCGTCGCTCGAGAGTACCGTCGGCGCCGGCTCGACCTCCTCCTTCTTTTCTTGTCTCTCCTCTTCGATTCTACGTTCCTCCAGCTTGATGATCTCAATGTTCGTTCGGTGATCAATCTTGCCCTCTTTGTCACCGATGGCTCCCTTGGTACGTGCTAGCACGTCGTCCGGCAGCGCTGAAATTGTCGCCTTCAGTTTCTCCGACATCGCCATAGTATCTGGTACCATGAGAGCCCTTGACAGTAGCAACAAGGACGGTGGTACTTTCTTGTTTATGCTTAAGTCTAGCCATTGAGCGAGTTGATCTCGCAGCCGATTCTCTGGCATTCCGTAGGCCCGCATACCCCTGGCTCGACACGCCTGCTGGAGCTCGGCTCTCGTTAGAGTGTCCACACCCTCTTTATCGATCAACTGCGGATAGAAAACATTTAGCAACACTCTTGTCCTTTGACATTCGCGTAGCGACGACTTTACTCACCCGATCGTCCGCGCTGAGACTTCGAAGTCTCATGCGTAGCAAAAACCGCAAGAAATTTGTAGTACCGAGTGTTTGAACGTCAAGTACACGACAGAGAGCAACGAGCTGCGGTCTCGAGAGCGAATCCAGCGTGATCTCGTCCTCGAAGAGTTTACTGAACTTCATTATATCCTCGTTCGAGGCGACCGTGCCGGTTGAACGGAGCTTATAAAAGAACTCGGAAAATTCCTTCGCCTTGATCGATCTATGATCCGACGACTGAACCGCCATATCGTCCAGGGTCTTTTGTAAAAACTTTGCCATTTCTATTTTCACCTGGAATAAACATAAACGTGAATCGAAGTTAGAAAGATTCGTAGAACTTCGTTTAGATGCCCGAGGATCCGCTTCGCTTACCTTCAGTGCTTGTTTCAGCTTATCCTCCTTGTCCGTAGCGGTTTGAAACGTAGAAGGCAACATGCCTGGGAAAAATTTGATAACTACAGGCAATAGAAACTCCATGAATGGTACAATTATGAAGACTGAGAAAGGGATTAGCCGGAACATGTCTCCTGTGGTTTTGACCAACTGGAAATGTAAAAAGAGCGAAACAACGTTGATCAAGAGTCTATGGGTTTATATAGGTCCAGGCAGAAGTCGAGGATATTTACGACTCTCAAATATACTTCTAAGATGTACAGATGAATCGGTCGGACGTGGCATCGTATGTAGCGCAGGCCTCAAATTGCCAATTTAAAATATTCTTTTTAATTATTGCATCACAGGTTTTTCTTAATTTTTACTTTGGTTAGGCCAAGATGTTTTATAGCGAATACAGTAAGAATGTACGGAAGAGACGGATGCGAAAATAAGCGGATTTTCGGTACGTTTCAATAGATTACACTACAATTAAAAAGCATATTATTGTAACATTTTACAGAAGCACCTTTCGATCTGTAAATTGAACCCATATAGAAAATCCAAAATATTTATATCGTATTTCTCTTATACTCTTTTTCATTGTATCCGAAAGTAATACAACTTCCAATAACTCGGTACGCAAAACTACCTCAAAGTGCAGGTGCTATTTATCAACAAGTTAGCAAATGGACCACAATTTGTGGGTACAGGCTTAATATGAACAAGGCAACGATGCATCCAATTTTTATTGCCACGATAGCGTTGTTCCGAGACTCACGTACATCCTCAATCAGCATATCCAGTTCCACTCAGGCGGGTGGTGGAAAATCACGGCTTCAAATCTCTCGCTTACCAATCTGTGCTCCCTTCTGCTAAGCTCGTGTCCCTTCGCCATTCTCCAAATCAACTTTGCTGATATTTTCATGTCCAAGCCGAGTAGACGAAAACCATGATAGTAATGCACCAATTCGGCTTTAACTCTTTGCCAAATTGTGCGCTTTTCGGCAACTGCTTTTTCCGCACTATGAGCTACATCCTTCATCTCTTTTTGCTCCTTGTCCTCTTTAATACTTTTGACAGTCTCCTCGATCTTGGAGGATGGCTCTTGACCTCTCCATCTCGGATCAAAGTGAAACTTGCGGCTCGGCCAGTATAGAACATTTGTGGGACAGACCATGCAGGCCACTGGATCTCCGGGTCTCATCCATACCCCAAATTCTGATTTCTTCTTGTAATAAGGAACAACAGTACCCAGTTGCTTGCCATCGATGTACAATAATTTGTGACAGTAGTACCCTGCAATTTATCAATGTTCATTTACTGTACAGTTCATTCGCTCAGGTCTCTACGATATTTTTGAATGTATATAATTATTTATTTGCCCATAAAAATGACACATCTTTCAGATACTCTACCCGACAGCAATTTTCAGTCGCATCATCCATAAACTATTTAATTGTTGTCAATAAATGATCAATTATCATTAATACATGAATAAATCAATGATATCCATATAAACAAGTAACTTTACAATTTTTATTTTGGTATAAAAAGTATAATTTTTGATAGGTTGTTAAAGTTCTATTTATATGATGTAACTTTTAAAAATGATTGTTATTTTATATTTTTTATTGTCTTTTAGCTTGTTTATTGGTAAGAAATAAAAAAGTATTGAATCTTATGAAGAAATCATAATGAACAGGTTTTGTCCCCAATAGTTAAATTTTTCGTTTCTAAGGTACGTAAAGCTTACAGAAATTCAACAATTTATTCGCGCTGTTGCATCAGTCTTGACCCGCGATATCTAATACATCTTTACACACGAATGAACGTTCAATGATGTAATTGGAAAATATAAGTATCGACAGTTCATTCCCACAGGTTCGTAGATTTTGGCAAGCGAGATCGATTCGATAATGTAGAAAGTGACAAACTGTCAATGAAAGAAATTGTGCATTTGCCGCAGGTGAGAAGCGCAGTAATCGCAACGGAAACGTTTGAACATAACCTAGCAGGATTGTCGCTATTGGAATAGGAGCAAAGGTGCGAATGTATTCGCATAATGATTCGCGGAAACATCCGCTTATTTGTACACACGAATATTTATAGTGTTTACTCGCGATTGAGTGTGCGTTTTTTATTTTTACAATGTTACATAAACGGACGATAAGCGTGACGGAATACACAGTGCACACGCATCGGAGTTTCACCGAATCATCACGTTTTTCTCGTTTCCTCCAATGAACCGATTTCAGCGGACGTCTAGCAGGATGATAACGTTACAGGGACGATTTTGTAATGAGTTTACGTACGTCTGATGATACTGCCATTCACGGCCACTATAGCCTTAGTGCTTAACAAAGAATTCATCCTAAATGGTTTGTCTCCGTTTTTCCAGCGTATTTTCGTTGTGTCGTGTTTCTTTGCGGTTAGTGTTGCCGGATAACACAGCCATCACACAAATCTTCTTACTAGCCTGAATTTGGCTAGTTCCTCGAACAGCTGGGTTAAGCGCGCGTCAGTCCTGCCAACATTGATTATCAGATTAACCAATCTCTTTGGTTGTCGAGCTTGTGTTGACGTTTGATTAGAAACTCTGTGATATTGGCACAGCAAAATCAACTATATAGCAATTTCGATCGATAAATTATCATAATTATTTTTTGGTGATTGGTGAAAGAATGTCAATGTTTGGAGAGTAATCATGGACGATGCGATGCCAAACAAGGAACAAAAATATTTCGATGGCACTGCCAAAAACGTAACGAACACTAATGCATCCTTTTTTATTCCATTTTGAAAGGAGATTTTAGTTTCGTTTTCGCGCGGAAAGAAACCCTCTTAAAAAACATCCTTCCTTAACGACCGCTGATATTTTCTGCACTGCAGAGTAGAGATGGCGCTTGGATGTGGCTCGCGTTATGCTGCATAATACAAAAACTACTCGCTTTCTACACCGCGTTGTGCCCTCGGCGGTGATCTGTGCTTGAGCTTTTTCAAATTCGAACAGGAAAATCGATCAACTGTCAGTGTGGCGGCAAGGGAGACTAAAACCAACAGCTCAACTTTCTTTCGTGTTTTTAGCGCCAAAAATCCGTAAGGCGTTCAGCGAAATTTCGTAAAATTTGGTGTGTTGAGGAAGAAAGATGGAAGTCGGCGGCGAGACGCAAAAGGATCCGAGAGCATCTTCGAAGCGTTTGGAGGGCACGACGGTCAATTTAACGGACATAACAATACTGAGTACACCACGACCTCAAGCAACCTCGACGGTGGAAAGACGTATGTAAGTTTTCTACAACATAGAACGTTCCAAAAACAAAAAGTAATTCTTGAGCGTCTTCGGGAGTTCACGACGCGACGACCATCTTAGATCAATCGCGTCCGAGACACCTGCTGACAAGATCTTATTTGTTTATCAGGTATGGAGCTCGCGACCTTGCCAATGAATTTGCTAGCGATAAGTACAGACATCTGTGTGATTCTCCACCCTCGAATTTCAAAGAACCGCAAAGTGTCACCAATGATTCATTGGGAATCCTCGACAACATTCCATCCTGTAAGCAACTGTTGCTAATGACATTGGATCGGAAGAATATGACCATTAGTCATGAATGATTTTCAGTTTTCAGCAATGAAAGTGCCTCGGGAAAAAATAAGCTAAGCTTCGGAGATGTGCAGGATGAGCGAGAATTGGCAAGGAGATTGCTGCAGAGATGCAGCGAATTTCACCTTTCTGATGCAATTCCAGGTGAATCATAGTTCTAAATCCATTTAAAGTCCATAATTCCTTCAATCGGTTATACATTAGGAAGCAAAGATGTATGCAATTTTTTTTTTACAAATTTAGATAAAGAGAACAATGCCAATTCGCCAAATCTGTCAGAAGAACGAACACCCTCGACTCTGATCGATTCGGGACAATCTTTCAATCTTACCCCACTTGTATCCAAGGAGCAAAGTATTCGTACACCCGGGGCCAAAATCAGTACTGCAAGTGTGAGTTTTGCATCCCATATTATCCATTGATGCTGGATGCAAACCCAGTTTTTCTTTTTATGCGTATTTAAAAAAAGAATCATCCAGGAATTAAACACGGTTTATTTTTTCAATGTTGGCTTTTCAGGTGAATTTTGAGCCTAATGAAATTACGGCACGATCATCAGTGATGAGCAAAAGTACAGATACTAAAGACACTTCCTTGAAGGAAAGTGCCGGAGGTATAAGTTTCGGCTCCGCAACCGCACAACTAATGGCGCAATTCGATGGTGAAGAATTCCAATCCGGTTCATTGATATCGGATAAACTTCTCGCGGATGAATTGTCTTTCCAGCAGAACGGCATGTATGCCTTACCGGTCGCTACCAGCACAGAGAAGGAACAACTCTCGTTGTCGTGTTTTTCAGGAATTATTGGAGACCTGGATTTGACAGTAGAGTGAGAATTCACAGCGAAAAAAAAAAACGCACACTGTGTTTTTAACAAGTCCTGGAATGAACTAATGGTACGATATTTCCGCAGCTCTTGCGTGGGACGTAAGGTATCGGTTGGTGAATTTTTCAAGAGAAAATGCGGCAACGTTGGCCAATTAGCGGATGCTGAAGATTGCTGTGAAAGGCCGAGTTTCGGTATCAATATTCGAAGTCCCAAGAGAACCGGAAAGAATTTACCTCTCGTAGATCTTTCAACGATGACCGAATCCACTTTCGGTGAGAAATCCAATGAGTTTCGATTCGATAGTATCCATAATAAAACCAAATACTTTTATGAATAAAAATGAGCTATAATCTATTTTAAACTGTGCAGATTCAACGAGTGATAGGAAGAGCGACAAAATGTTGAAAAGTTTTGCGGAAAGTACGAAGGAACATACCGTTATGAGTTTGAGTACTATAGCACAGGCGCTGAAAGACATTGACAATGGTACACCTCGACGTTTGGTTGATCATCTTCTCATGGCGAAGAAACAGAAGAAATACACACAGAAAGCTCAAGACCACAACTTGTCAACCGGCACTTACACCCTGCCGATTTCCAGCTCTCGGAATTCTTTGCCGGTTTGTCCGTCGGTGAATAGCTCAAGCGTCGATAAAGAGCAGGTATTGCTCGGTCGAAGTGGAAAATTATCTTTAGACAGTAAAAATGTCAGCCACTCGTCAGCGCTAAAATATCAACAATCTAACCGAGGCATAGATCTTGGCGACACTATTGATTATGAGCCTGAGAATACTTTGGCGGAAATTTTGGGTGAAAAATTGCCTATACACGAGACACAAACTTCGAAGATCGCGAGCCCACATATGGAAAAAATTGGTACGTAATTCGCCTTACTTTTCTTCTTTCGTTTATTTCCTACTCGCTTATCAGAATTTTGATTCCAGATATTCAGAAGTTTTCATTAACGAGTCAGGAAAAACAAGCGCTGACCAAGCCCGCGAAACTCGATATGTCCCCAAACCCAAGAGAGGTACAAACTGACATTAAGAAACGACGAAGCACGGATTTACCTCGTGTTATCAGTCAATCCATGATAAAAAAGGAGAACGCAACAGCTCAACGCTCAGTTTTAGAAGCGACTGTGGCGACTAACAACTCGGATGATCAAATCCGGCTTAAGGGTTAGTACTCGAAAAATAACAAAAATCCACTTCTCATTTTCTTTGTGTTTCGTTCTCACGATTAGTAAAAGTTTCTTTTACTTTTCTTAAAAACTACAATTACACGAATCAATTAGTTTTATTTTCATGAAAATAGATATTTCGTTAATTTGTCTTTTCGGAGTTGAATGTTGGTATACCTGGTTTTTTAGAAAGCGTTCAGATCGGAAAAAATACCAAAGAGTTGCAACATTGTATCGTTGGCGTACGAAGAGAAGTGGACGTTGAGTTAGTGAACAAAAGCCATCGATGGATAATATGTGCACCGAGTTGGAATCAAATTCAAGGCGATAAGAACGACATTGCGTTCGAAGTAGCACCGCCGACTATGCTGATGCCCGACACGAGTATAACAATCAAGGTACATTTAAAAATTAATTTACGGATCACATCCGCTATCCTGGAATTCTCAAGCAACTTATCCTTCGCGTACATTGATGTAACTCCTCTCTAACCGAAACGTCGAAAAATGTCTAGCTCGGCGTAAAAATTTTAAAGTCCACGAAGCCAATAGGAGCGACCGTGAACGTAGAAATGTCAGAAATGCCAGCGCGCTCCGTGTGGCACATGCAGCACACAATGTGGTTCGTTCCGGAGGAACCAAAGATAATCGTTACTCTGCCAACGGACAAAAACGAGTTGTTGTTCGAAACAAGTGCGGAACGTGCGAGCAAGACGCAATCGATTGTACTGGAGAATAAAAACAGTATCAATGTTCAGCTCACCCTATCGATCGTTGACGTAAGACTTTTTTCTCCTGATCGTCAAACCTCAATAATTATGAAACAGACGTTTCGATGTAGCTGCTCGCGTTTTATCCCCAGAACAATGAACAAAGATTTCGCTTCGAAGATCCCGAGGATCGTTCGAGCGTCCCATACCGTCGTGACAATGATACGGTATTCGTTGCCTTGAAGCCATCAGGGGAATTCGAAGTTCGTGTCCGGTATAACGGGACACCCACCAATGATCGTAAAAGTGAGTTTCCGATTGCGTTCTTGAATTATACAAAGAGAATACCTAACACGGCTCTCCTGTATTTTTTATTTACGGAACGCGATCTTACGTGATAAACGTCATTGTCCTAACAGAGGATGAATCATCAAATAAAGCATTTTTGCGCATACAAGAGACATATGGAAAGCTGTTGATAACCAAAGTCACTCTTGTCGGTTGCGCGATGAAAACAACGAATCATACACCGGACCGATTGTTGGATAACTTTCGATGCGATACACCGCAACATCCCGTCCCCCTGACCTCGCCAACTTCGCCTCACAGCTCTGCCTCGAATAGGTACGTCTCAGTTGGGAATATTTCGTTTCTGCCATGCAAGTCTGGAACTCTGGAATTTCAGGAATTTGGTATGATCAATGCTCCGAAATGCCAAAAAGGATGGTTAAACAGTAACGAAAAAAATGTTTCTCCCGCAGGTCCGGTATATCCGGTCGCAATTCTCCTCTGAGTTCAGCTTCCGGTGGGACTGTAACCGGTGATGTTGTTTCGATCCGAGCAACGCACGCAGCGTTGGTCTGGAATAGTATAAGGGTTGGCAAAAGTGACACGAAAGAATTCACGATACGAAATACGAGTAACAACAAGATAAAACTGCAGGCTACGATCATTGACAACAACAAGAGTTTCAAGGTACGATTCGTTCGTAAACTCACTGAAAAAAACTCGAATTGTTTTTTAATCTAATAGTAAACGTTATTGTATCGTAGTTTTTACGAGAAAGACAACAGTACACTCCAAATATTGTATTGAGTCTGCAGCGTATGGAAAGTAGAACGTTCGCGGTTGTTTTCAACCCAAATAATTCGGGCTCGGCAGCGGGTAGAATCGTATTTAAGCATTACGAGCCTAAAAAGTCGGAGAGCAGGGACCGACCATCCAAAGTTGTAAGTAAAGTTTGTACATTCGTATCACGGTAAGTAAACACTTGTTTACGCAATTCGTAATATTGGTATCCAAGTATATCGAAAATTTTCGAGTTTTTGCACCTCCGAATTATTTATAACGATTTTGTAAAATATATCTTTTATTAATTCAGTAAAATCCTTATGAAATTGGCGAAATAAAATGTAAGGAATGCTATAATAAAAAAAATCATTAATAATTACTAATTTTCATGTTTTCGAGGCCCAACTTTTTAGGTTGTAACAAGTAGTGATTAAATTAGTAATAGCAGTGTTTTATTCCTTGAAAATCCCTTTTCGTTTTCCTCGTTTAATCATAGAATTATTCGTCGTCACAGATATTCTTGTACGGCTACGGGGGAGTCGGAAGAGTCGAGATAACCGAAGCTTTTAAAGACACTGGCGGTCAGCTTTGGCTGTCCCTCGGTAGTCTCAATGCCGGCGGAACTCTCGACGCGAAGATAAAACTTCAGAACACCGGAGATTTGTGTGCCTATGCGAAAGTTAAATTAACTCCGAAAGGTAACAACGTCTGATAAACTGCCGGGCCTTAATACAATGATAATGTATTTTAATTGTTATTATGTTTCACAGCTGTTTATCCCGCCATGGTATCGAGCTGGCACGTCAACCCCACGGAATTATTGCTAAGGCCGAAGGAAGTACGTTGGGTTACGCTAGAGTTTCGTCCAAGAAAAGAAGATCTAGCTTTATTGAAGAGAGCCAATGTGTCTCACGTCGGGACTTTGACGATAACCCATGGTGACGAGCCAACGAGACTGAGGATTCGCCGGTACGTTGCGAACGATTTTATTCGTCGCTGTACATAGAACTTTGAATAGTCATTAGGGATGGAACCATTGTTTTTTTTAAGATTGTACAAAAAGTTGAGTCAGACCGGTCAGATGGCGGGCAAGGAAAACGAAGCTTTCAGGAACGTTGTTTATCCCATTTGCAAAGTATTTCCGGGTGAAACGTCGATAAACAATTTGAGTATGATACGTGATTCCGTGGTAAGTAATTAGAATACAATTCCTGTATCTTCGACATTGTTGCGTTATTTATCCCGTGGATGTTCAGTATTTGATATTCTCAAAAAATGCGACTGTTCCCCAGGAAAATCTCGGCGACCTGTGCCGCGGTGTGCTCCAACACGAAGTGATGTTAACCATGGAAGTTAACGCAGAAGACTCGATGTCGATATTGCACGATAACGCCGACGATACGCAGACGTTCTATTCGCTTTGTAGCGATAGCAGTCTTGTATTTCCGGCTACCGACGACAGCTTTATGCCATCCGAGTGCGTTATGCGTGACATTTTAATTTTTTATTTTTTTCATTATTAGTCTGATGGAAATCTGCATTAGGTTTTTTCAGGATCAAGTTTGTAGCCTCCTCGAAGCAAATTAAAAAGCAATTGGGCTATTGTCAAGAAATTGTTGGAACTATAGGCTCTACACCTTAAGACTTCATACACGAAGAAAGTAAATTGATAATCGATTTTTCCGGTTCCAGAACGCTGATGGATTGTACGGTGGATCAACGTGTATACGAGGATGATTTTAGTGTGAAGCCCTCGAGCGTAACTCTGAACCCACCCGGTTTAACCGAAGCTACGATAATGGTAATGAGCTCGTCCAGTGTCGCTCAGCCGTTCGACACTGTGCTCTCGCACGGGGAATTCCTCAGTGTTTTACCAGCCGAGGGTATGATACCTACGAGACGAGGCTTTCCAATACGCATACAGTGTAAGAAACGTATCGAGCACAGCATCAATGCTGTCCTTCAGGTCTACACGGAAAACGAAAAACGCGATGTGCATATAAGAGTCGTGGTCTAATACGGCTTAAAACGAATCCTTCGTCAACCACTAAAGACGAACGCTTGATACTCGTGCAAAAAATTGTCATCAATGTGAAGACGTCGGCTTCAAGCACAAAAATTTGTCCCAGTATTGTATAAAAAAAAGTACTTCGAGTATAACGTAAAATAATTTTGTACTTTTTTATGTAAAGAAATTTGGAAACGGCGAGGATCGGAAAATTTCAATCTAAACATTTATATTTGTATAAAGATCTGGCACGAGAGACTTAAATAGCTTTTGTCCCGAAAAAGTACAACGATGTCATTGGACCACTCAAGATTGCCCCTAAATTTCTCTAAATACATTGGAAGTGATGAAAAAAATCATGAACAAAGTTTTTCCTGGTGAGTCTTGTACCGATACGTTTAGCGAAAAGCTGACACTTATCGCAACTACTTTTTTGTATTTCAGCAATATTTATTAAAACGAAACTGCGGTCCTGCACTTATTGCCTTGGAACAATTATTGATGTTAACAGCTATCTGGAGCATTCTGTAAGATTTTTCCATAATGCTTTCTCATCGTACTTGAGAATAAATAATGATCCATCAGAACTCATGCAAACACGCTGGAAATTTAGTGTTGCGATGCGTCAATGGGCAAGTAGAGTCTAGCATTAACCCTGTAACTGTTGGACCTAACAAATAGCGCAAAGTTCTTGTCATCATGACAGATATTGTTTCATCGTTCACCTTTACATTGTTAATTATTTTGCTTCTGGTCGAGAATACTTTTACAGCAATAACATTCCTCGTATGATGAAGTTTGCATCAATGGATTGCTATAAAAATTAATATTACAAAACTTTCCCAAATTGCGTTTGGCAGTTTCAAAGACCGTTAAACATTTTTTTAGGATCCCCTTAAGAAGTAAAAAAATCTGAAGTTGGCGGAGGATTATGAATAGTGAACATTCCAAAAAGAAATGGTGAGGCCGACTTCATTTCCAGTTTTCATTATCAAAAAATGGTTCAGTTTCAAATTATGATGTATTTATTATTATTTTTTGTGGAGAGTTTATGTTGAAGATAGCGTTATGACGTTGTGATAGTTCGGTTACAACCCGTGCCATGTTTTGGGTGTCGTTGAGACCCGAATGAAGTCGTCCGTGGAGTGGTAAGTCCAACCTGAGCAGCATATCCTTCAAGCTTCTGGGGTAATAACCAGTGGCTTCACAGTGAGATTTTTTTAGGTCTATCCATTGTCCAAAATATTCAGGTACCTCCAAATTTTCGAGGGCACACTGAGCCGGCAACATAACCTTCAAGTCCCAATCACCACAAGTAAGAAAGGCACTACTGGCACTGTCATTCTCGAAGTAGCCTCCGTCAGCGAGCCAACGCTGAAAATTGGCAAAAACTTCGGGAAAATGAGGCTGGTCGTCAATGGTTTGTTGCATTATGCCGGTAAGATCGGTGCAGAACGGAGTTAGAATTGGATTCACTCTTGGCAGCACGTACTGGTGAAAAACACCTTTGACCTGCCAGTCTTCCGTGCTAACAGCGAGACACGGAAATTCTATAATTTCTTGGGGCTCGAGAATTTCGTTACGGTTGCAAGTCGCCTCGAAATCCAATATCAAGAGATTGTTGAACGGTTGCCTCGTTTCCACCAATTTCTTCCGAATATTTTTAAACCCACGGCCTAGTAAACGATGCGCCATCGTTCTCGAAGATGATAGATGTAATACGAAAAAACACTCGTGGATGTTGCTTGTATTTAAAGGTTATGTTTGGGCACTCGGTTAAGCTTAGCCAACGAAGTCAGACGTACATAGAAGGACAGTTCTGATGAGCAGCTTGAAGACAATTATTTTGCGACCGAAACTGTCGCCTGGCGGCGTCTGAAGCGTCCAGCTGTTATGTCCAGCTGGACGACCGCCGCAAAGTTAGTTCTAGAAAGGTTTTTTGCATTTTCCCAGTCTAATTTTGTACTTTCGACAAAAACTCGGGCATATTTGTAATCAGCTGAAAATTTTCGATTGGACATTCAACGAATATAAACGAAATTTCGTCCAAAGCACCGCACACAGCAAAAAAATCGTGTTTTAGTAGTTTTTTACGATTTTTTCATGGAAATTTTGGGTTTTGGGGGAAATTAATGGCAGATTTGTGTTCAGGGGATCAAATTACATCGAAATGGACCAATTAAAAACATATTAAAAATCCAAAATTTTTTTGCATTTTTGGGCGAAACAAGTTTTTTCACTAAATCATCGGTAACTTTTTTTTCTTTGGGATTTGGCACTCCACTCTGTGCTTAATCTCTTCGGTATGATTTTCTCTTTAAAATGCTTTTTTAATCATTGGAATCCGATGATTTTTTTATTTTTGGCAGAATTTCAAAGTTGGACCATCGATTTTTGCAAATTTTTCCATACATACCCCTTTGCCTCTTTTTTTGCCATT